>LBNU01002757.1:17931-29638 GCA_014162995.1 Artemisia annua | reverse complement strand
ATGTAATAGATGACGGGATCACTTATAAACACATACCAAAGAGTTATAGTGATCAAAGAATGAAAAGGAAAGACCAGGAAATTTTTTGTGCAAAGAGGATAGTTTTTCTGGTGAAAATGGGTCAGTATTTATAGACAGCTCGAGAAGGGAGGGACGGTCCCTTAAAGTTTGGACGGTCCCACGGTCCCTTATATTTAAGGGACCGTCCCGACAGTTTTTGTCCTTTTGTGGTGAAATGTTACCTGGTGAAATTTTATCTGATTTGGGCGGGAAATGATGCCGTTTGGACATTTTGAAATTCAAATTTCAAATTTATTTTTCTTATTAAAACATTTCTTTATAAATACAAAAATAATTTGTCTAGTTTATTTTTGTAAAAATATTTTGTGATATTATAAAATGTAAGGATTAAGGACAAAAAGGATTTTCTTTGATCACTTAACAAAGTTGGTAAAGTGTTTGTTCATACCTGAAGTGATGTCGAGAGACGTTGATGTGTGAATGAGTAACTTGTGCACTTTACGTTATGTGTTACAAGTTACGTGTTTGTCATCATTAAAACATGAAGACACTGTATAGATTAAACATCGTAACGTTTGCACTAACAATCTCCCCCTTTTTGATGATGACAAATATGTAAACCGTAACTTATAGTAAAGTGTAGAAGTTACTAGTTTGCACTTCCTCTCTCCCCATTTTGTCGAAGCAAAAAGGTTTCGCCAATGTAGAGGACAATTTGAGAAGATAACTTGAGAAGACAATCTTGAGCATATAGAATGGAAGATGATCCCCAAATATATTAGACTATCCCGACCCCCATCATTTAAAGAATTGAGCGTGCATCATCCTAGTGAAGCCTTGCTCCTACCGCCATGATTTAACCTACTCCGAACTAAGTACCCAACTACCTCCGAGCTCCCCCTAGCTCATTGCATCCTTATTGACATTAGCATATCCATGAGCTCCCTCTAGCTCATTGCATCCTTCTTAACCTACATCAAGGGTTAGTTTCAAACAACAAAGTATGTAGATGCGTCAACGATTTGCATCCAAGTTTGACACTTGCAAATGCTCCCCCTTGGTGTATGCTCAAAACTAGTTTTGGCTACTAAAAAATCGAGCAATGAAGTAATGCTACAAAACAAAGTTAGTAGGCAAGTACACATAATAATGATGATATATATATCAAGACATGCATGACTCAAATATGATTATTCTAAAGCATGGCATGAAAGGGATTGAAACTAAACATATAATAGTTGATTAACACACCATTTTCTAACTTCTTCCAAGATATGTGTCTAGTGTCTAGGTGATATGGGATGAGGATGATATGCTCCTAGATAGGGATGAAGATGACTCTCTAATAGTGGAGAAGTGGGAAAGGATGTTATGAGCCAAAGTTTGGCAAAGATGGTGTGAAGTTGGTGGTTCAATTTAGGCTTATGTTGAAGGTATGTGCGGGGAGATAATGAGAGGAACGTTTGCACTTACAATGAGTGAGGAAGGAATTTAACGGTATACAAGCATCCTTAAAAGGGCATCGTCGATAAGATCGACGGAATACAAGCTATTCTAGTTTTGTTGGGTATATGAGGATGTAAGAGATTTGGATTTGTCATTGGAGGTTGATATGTAGGTGACAATGAGTGATCTTGAGGATTGAGGTTAGGAGACATTTTGTGAGTTTGAGTAATCATTAATGGATGATTGGGAATCATGGAATTTTAAGGTGTTTTGTCGGTTGACGACCGAAGGTGGATATGTGAAATGAGGTGGTGATGACTCGACAACACTTGAAGCTTGGATATCTTCTTTGTGTTCTTCACTTGCTATCAAGTGGAAAGGACGCATTTCATAATGAAATTCACTTGGATATGATGATTGCCCTTTGTTTCAAAGAGCGACATAAGGGTGAACATAGGTTTATGTATCATGAGAGGTGGTTTGACCTTAATGGGTTAGGTTGTAGTGGGGATGACACACTTGTTTGGTTAAATGGTGGAATCTTCTTGTGAAGATGGGTGAGAGCAAAAGAGCGATGTCTATGGAATGGATTTCTTGGGTAGGAGGTGGTGGTAGTTTTGGTGTTATCTTGTGTTAAATCAATGAGGAGTGGTTTAGGAAGTATGATATTGACTCTTGGTTTCTTTGAGGGCATGGAAATGGTGGATGACTCGATATTGTTAGAACAAAGGATGACTCGGTTTTTCATTTCACATTGGTGGTTTGAGGTTTGAGTGATGAAAGGTTATGAAGAAGATGCTTCTTTGTGAGTTTTTGACAAGGCATGATGTAGGATGGTTCAAAGTATTGCATAAGAGGAAAAGCAGTGAACCAGTTTGTGACACCTATACTGGGGACGGTCCTTTAAATCACTTGATGGTCCTTTAAAGATAAGGGACCGCCAATGTACTAAGGGACCGCTGTCAGTAAGGTGCAGATTCTCTCTAGTTTTCTGTTTTTCCCAGATTAGGAGTAATCAAATGATTAAGGAATGGTTTAGGTAATAAGGCGGGATTGTGACACTAGACACCCTAAAGGAAGATTACGATCTAGTGTTAGGAGGAATAATCCTAGTTACCTAAGATTCAAAGATCTAAGCATATAAGATCTAAGCATGCATCACATAACAATCAAGGATATTAGCCTGTAAGACCATATGACATCCAGGAGGTATCATCAAAGGCATACCTAGTCCAACATAGTTTTAGGTGCACAAATAACATGTAAGCCATGTAAAGAGATGCATACAAGACATTATGAAATCAAGCATTAAGTAAAACATGTTGACATTTGGCACATAAGAGCATGTATCATGGACATATATCAAGAATATGACATTAGAAAAGCTAATTTAAAGCAAGATCTTTCTAATGAACATGCATTCAATAATAAAGCAAGTAGGCATTGAGCATTTAAGGAGGCATGAAGACATTTAATCATATAAGTGCAAGATGTTGTTTACACATATTAAACACATATATGCAAGTAATCTAGGTTTGTTAAGAAGAATCCTAATTACAACTTGTTTAAAGTGCACTTCTAGCGGGAGACAAAGATCATCGATGTAAAACATCTTTTGTCAAATGTAGGAATGGAAAATTTTCAATTTAGAGAATGGATATGAGACTGTTACTAGCGGTACTCAATTACGGCTAAACACGACCATTTTTCGGGTTTACCACAAATCCAACTTCTCTTTGGAAGCAATTCAACTGTTAGGTCAAATTGAGCTTCTAGTGCGATAGGTTCTCCAGTAACCATTCTCATATTAGAAGAATTAAAATTCCTATATTTTCCCATTGAAGTTTTTCAAAGATGATATTAGCCGATTCCGCTAATACATGTCCTAATATAACTCAACTATCAATATTTTAAAAGCCGTTTAATGAAAACGACATGTCTTACACAACATCCTAACAAAAGCAAGTGCGGTATTTAAATCACGTGTTTGAGATTTATAGGTTGTTTGGTTTCGATAGTGTATTACATAACCTTATAGATGACAACTTTGTTTGTTGAGTTGATATTTTAGCATATTTGGGTTTCAAGAATACTCCATAGTAAATCTTGAGAAAGAGAGTCTAATAAGGGTTACTTGCCTTGATAGATCTTGTAATCTTTTACTTTGTGTTATTGAGAGAAAACATATTGTATCATTTGACAAACATGCTTATTTAAGAGAATAATCTTTTCACTCTTATGAGTTACTAATGAAAACAAGCATTTTTTAGTTATAATGTGATTTACAAATTTAACTTGTTTATGTAGTGAGACACGTTGTATAAATTATCCTTTTTAGATACATGTTATCTTCTTGAAGATTGATTATGTATTATATGTAATATTTTTACTTGACATGTGATTTTGAGTCTTGAGTCGTTCATGAGCAAAGGCTACATATGTTGTATGTTTGCTCGTGTTTGGCTTTTCGGAAATGACACATTTACAAATTGCGTAGCAATGTAAATTGCTTGAATATTTCGGATGAAATATCCAAGTCGTCAATCCTACTTCGTTGTGTATTTTAAGCACCTTTTAAACATATTAGTTTAATGTTTGAAACACAACCTTTGGACAAGAAGACTCAATATGACATCATCAACACAAGTGTGAGTTATGATACGATGCATATTCTTTTCGTCTTGATAAGGATGTCATTATTTTCATACCAATCGAGTGTGACTGAGTATGTAGGTTCAAGATGATATGTTTTGTTATATCTTGAGACTAGACAAATAATGATTCCAATTTCATTTCCACACTCAAAAACTTGTCAATTAGATTCGATAATGATATCAATCATATTTTGAATAATGAATCGATATAAGCTCGAAATCTTTCTTGACCCTCACAACAACTCTTTTTAATAAAAAAACTAAGTAAAGATTTTATGGAATGTGCTCCATCAAATATAATACTTGTTATATGTGTGAGGTTACTAATAATGACATGTTAAATTAATGATTCAAGATTGCCATTTATTTAGTGTGTGAAAACTATTTATTATTACGTATAATATGAATAGTCTTTGACATTTCATAAGTACAAAAATAATTACCCTAACCATTTTTATACAATACATAACTTATGTAAAAATAGTTTATGACTACATGTTTGAATCAATTAGTGTGTGTGTTTAAATACACGCAAAGTTCAAAGATACATTTTCTTTTACTTAGATAATAATGTATTATTATAAACCTTTCTCTTGATTAGACAACCTATGGCCAATCAAGATAAGTGCATGTAATGTTTTAGAAATCATGTTGAAAAAGTGTTAAATATTTTAAGGTGGCGTATTTTAACACTAGAACCTTTAGAAGGATAATTGTGTAAAACAATTATTTTCGTCACACATGATTAATCAACTTAGTCTACATATCTAAGTGAGTTACTAAAACATTATAACATAAGCAAACAATCAAAAGCAAATAATCATTTAGCATATTACACATAACGATATTCGTAGTTGTTTAGCATGTTAGATACAACACCATATACTTGCTCGATTTTGTTTTTGAAAATAAGTTTCCTCCCCAATTCAAGAATTAATTAATATCAAGTCAATGAAATCATTTTTCAAAAATTCATTTACTTAAGATGTCCGACTCGAGAGCTTTAGCAAAAAGCTAGTTGTATATTAAAACGTGACATACGGTTTTGACTAGTATGAAGTATTTTGTATTAATGATTTAATTAAGTTTGGAATCAATCCTTTTAATTATTTTTAAATGAAAATACATTCAATTTCCTTTAAAATGGCAGGTGGCACGACTCCTACAGACTTACGGTTGATTTTATATGAATTTTCAAAGTTTGATACTATTCTGGTGGAGGTCCCTTAAATACCCGACAGTCCCTTAGTGATAAAGGACCGCCACCAGTAAGTAAAAACACATTTTTCGTGTAAAAATTCATTTCCTTCAAGCAAGTATACGAAGTGCATTTAACCAACAAAACTAATACGAATTAAACAACAAAGCACATGTTTAGCAACTAAACACTTTTCATATTTAATCCCTCTTAATGAGAAATTTGATACGTGGACCGTACTCTATTTTAAAAACCATTTTTTTTGAAAACTAGAGCGACGAGGTTCTGATACCAATTGTAGAAACGTAGAGGGGGGTGAATACGTTCCTCTTTAAAAATAAAATGTTTCGTATCAAATTCCCGATCAAGTGTGACTAAATATGAATAGTGGTTAAGTCACTCACAACAAACATATAAGTCACGCAATCACATAAACATAACATGAGGCTTAAACGTCTTTAGCCAATTCAGATTATACTGTGGACGGTCCCAGAAATACACCGACAGTCCCTTAAATGTTTGGGGACCGTCCCTATATAAAGGACCGCCACCAGTGGGCATATCTATTATGTCTGATTAAGTTTTCTTATGTTTTGTGTTTCTAAGTTAGCTAGTTGATATCACAAGCATGTACACACCAAGCCACACAAACATAAATGTAATGCAAGTATGGAAAGTAAAGAGTAAGGAAGAGAAAACGCAAATCGGACACGGTGATTTATAGTGGTTCGGCACGAAGCACCTCTTCGTCCTACTCCACTCCCCGAGTACTACACTCGAGAGTTACTTCACTAATCAACACGCTCCTTTTAGGCGAAACAAACCGTACACAAGCTTACACCAAGTTTAACGACACTAAGCAGAATGTCGAGTCCTAATCCTAGCTAGAACCAATCTACACCAAGGCCCACGTGGCCATACGAACAAGCACTCTTGTCCCACTTAGATTGACACACGATCCAAGCCTTCACTCGAACGAGCACTCCCGCTCACTTGAATCTTCACACTAAGACACACTTGGATCTTCACCCAATCCAAGCCTTCACACGAGACACACTTAGATCATCACCCGATCCAAGCCTTCACACACCAACTCAACTAAGTCCTAACTTACACACTAGGACACCACACACCATACAACAATTACATGACCTATTCTAGTTACAAGACTTCTTGGATCTACATCACCATCCAAGTTCACACTTATAATCCCCATCCTCGACTCACACACAAGTCGGATACAATGACAATATTTACAGAACCTATCACCATAACACTTGTTACATTTGTGTGTAGACACCTATAACATCTCGAATCTTTATCTATGTCGAGAGTTCTTCTCTTACCCATGAGGTAGAGGAAAAAGAAAATCATAACACTAGTTATGTTGGTGTGTGGACTCAATAACACTTCGATTCTTGATGACTTCGAGTGTTCTTCTCTTGCACATGATGTAGTGGATGACGGGATCACTTGTAAACATATACCAAAGAGTTATAGTGATCAAAGAATGAAAAGGAAAGACCAGGAAATTTTTTGTGCAAAGAGGATTAGTTTTTCTGGTGAAAATGGGTCAGTATTTATAGACAGCTCGAGAAGGGAGGGACGGTCCCTTAAAGTTTGGACGGTCCCACGGTCCCTTATATTTAAGGGACCGTCCCGACAGTTTTGTCCTTTTGTGGTGAAATATTACCTCGTGAAATTTTATCTGATTTGGGCGAGAAATGATGCCGTTTGGACATTTTGAAATTCAAATTTCAAATTTATTTTTCTTATTAAAACATTTCTTTATAAATACAAAAATAATTTGTCTAGTTTATTTTTGTAAAAATGTTTTTGTGACATTTATAAAATGTAAGGATTAAGGACAAAAAGGATTTTCTTTGATCACTTAACAAAGTTGGTAAAGTGTTTGTTCATACCTGAAGTGATGTCGAGAGACGTTGATGTGTGAACGAGTAACTTGTGCACTTTACGTTATGTGTTACAAGTTACGTGTTTGTCATCATTAAAACATGAAGACACTGTATAGTTTAAACGTCGTAACGTTTGCACTAACATAGTTCTTAAAGCATCTCATATGGCTTTAGGGGTTTTGTGCTTTGTTATTTGAATCAATTGATCTTCGGGTAAGGCTTGGTAAAGGTATGCAATAGCAGTTTTCTTCTTTTTCTTATAGGATTTAGTCGTATCTAACGGCTCTATTGTTTCCCATAACCCATTTGCCTCTGAAATAATTTGCATTCGAATTGCCCATAATGAGTAATTCGCAGGTTTTACTATCAGGCATTGGAATTGAGGTGTGGTATTTATACTAACATCCTTCTTTCCATTTTCTCCACCTTCTTTCGTCATATCTCTAGGATATTGACTGAAAATCTCCTAAAATTCTCACACGGGTTGTGTTAAAAAAATCTAGCGCGCTTTGTTGTTTTGTGTCTTAAAGACTATCAAAACCTTATAGGATTAGTTTTAATTTTGAAACTATCCTCGGAGATTATATTTTCCAAAATTGAATAACCTAAGGTTAATTACTCCTTAAAAATTATTCCTAACTATATAATAAGCAGTGTAATCACTAGGTTATTATATATTCTAAAATTCGACAAGATACTAATTTAAAGTGAATAAGTAACTTATCTAAATAAACTTATACAATATATATTAGTAAAACTAATATACACTATATAAAAAATAATAAGTAGAAGGGTGGTATTTGCGAATTTTGGAACCTGGGGGGTTATTAAACCAATGCCCTCTTTTATGTTGGTTCACTGGTTGCCCTGGCACTTATATGCGCCTCTCTTTCTTTGTTTATCTCTTTGAAGAGATAAAAAGCGTCTCTTGTGTTGAGACTAAAACTGCTTCTTCTTTTGATGGTTGACCGCTGAGTAATTCTTGGCTTTTGGTTAACCACTGTTCTGCACGGATGGTGTTCTTATCTCGAACGCCTTTTGATCCCTTGATGCGAAAAAATGTTTTTCGTTCACTGGTTGGGATTCTTCTTCCGTGTATCTATTTTGAATCAAGTGGCGATTCAAAAAAAAATACTTACCAAGACTCAGAAACGTGTAACGATTCAAAACAGAGTTTGTAAGACCTTGGTATATGATGATTTGGTTAGAAATTACCAAACCTGCTCTGATACCAATTATTGGCCTTGATCGTTAGATATATGGTCTTAACGAGGTCAAAATATACCAAGACACAAAATAAATGATTTAATCTTTACTAGAAATAAAAGTTATATAAATCTATCATCATTTGTAATCGAATACAATGCTAAGTATAAATACATGTCGAATGGGTGCCATTGAAAGGATGTGTTGGTGACTTGGTTCGAATCCAACAGTCATGTCCATTCGGCTATTATAACTATAAAAAATAACTGTTTTATAACTAACTATGGTAACTGTTTGTAAATGCCATTGTGCAGTTGGTGCTGCGGTTGGGATTAACCCAATAGCTAATTTCATATTGGTAAATTATTGACATGACATACCTATATAATTAAATTAATATGCACTTTTTTTCTTTTTCTTCTCACCATTAATTAAAAACTGCAGATCAGATATATGTAATAAAAATAGTGTATCAGTTATGGACACTTGGCACGACATGACTCATTCTAACAGAGACCTCATTCTTATTTAATTGACTCGGTTGACGATAATCTTAGTTATAGTTTACCTTGTGATGTGTACATACTCCTTTCATTATTGGTAGATATAGATACCCTTTAATCATTGCTTCATTTCAGATTTGATATTGAGCTTATTAGGCGAGAACGTAAACTGCAGTTGGTTAAAGTAGTTTTCTTGGTTCCCATTTAAGGTAGCAAAATTATATAAGCATGTTTCGAGACTCTTGATGTACTAGATTTCAATATGGGAGGTGATTTGTACACCATTTTTTTTCTCCATCCACCACTAAATCATGCATAGCAGTGTTGTACTGTATGCATCACTGGTGTAATTTAGTGGTGGATGGCAAAAAGAATTGGTGTACAAATCATCTCCCTTTCAATATTGTCATATCCCAAGAGAAGCGCGTAACTAATTATTAGCCAACATGGTGGAGGGTGTTTATTTAAACAGTAGTTGAAACATGATTAAAGCTTCTTCTATGATGACTCTTAGATTACAATGTCGTTTTCATATGCTTATTAAAAAAATTATATCCTTGCAAATCTGATTGCCAATTATTTATACACCAATGCAAAGACAAACGAGATAATAGTTTGTGTATTGACATCAATACCTGGTACCACATGAGTCATTTCAAAGGTACATAAGAAAGCGAGATAATAGGTTGCGTATCGATATCGGTAGCTGGTAGTCTGGTACCACATGAGTCATTAAAGGGTACATAATACTAACTTATTACTTAATTCCAAATCATTCCTGTTAGTGCTTTCCTAGCTCTAGTAAGCAGTTGATGTCCTTATTTCATTGTTTAATGTACATGGTTTTCAGTTGCTATGCATATTTTGGATCCTGATTGATTTTTATATGGCGTTAATCTTGATTAATATATGCACATCATGCTTTCATTTTATGAGTAGTACAATAATCTGGTATTTTATTTTAACTACTAGTCATATGACGTGACTAAACTATATCTGATATTTGGCCTCAATGATATGATGGTCCCCTAAACTATCTTTATATTAACATAACCAAGATGGTCCAGTTTATTTGATTGCAAAGATGAAATCATGCAGTTATTTGAATACTAATAAGTCGTACGATATGATATTGCCTCCTTTTTATAATGTAAATGGGACAACCTGTAACATCATTTGACCAAATCTTCGACTTGATGACCAACAACGCTTGATATATTCCAGTATTTATCGCCTAAAGTATTTACTGATAGATTTTATCTGGTATGATCTCATTGTGTTTTTCTTATGCCACCATGAAAGGATTACATTTCTTTTTGAACCTTTTAAGCTGCTACAGTATTTCACTACACAGTGATTATAATGGTACTTTTCATAACTTAGGCTCGTGAGGAAGCGGACCTAATTTTAAACACCGGCGAATAAATGAATGGCATTAGGTGTATTTTAGTCACAAGTAAAGCCTTGTTTCTTAACGTTAAAATTATAAGTAATATTTAATTTTCATGTACTAACGGATGTGGAATTATGATGATGCGCCTAAAAGTTTTCTGCATAGTCCTTAGCTCAAAATTTCGAGACAGATACATTTACCAGTTTTACCATCAAGTCAAATATGATGAAGAACAACTACTATACTAGATGTTTCAGAATACAATTTTTCAGTAAATTAAGAAATTTTGTCAGATAATGAAGACTCAATGCTTAGTCACTACTGACTGTATATCTAAGCCATATATGGGCTTACCTGATCAGGTCTGATTGGTGGAATCTAGCCCCAATAGGAAAGTCTACAGCAAGTGATCCTTAGGTTTGTATGTCGGGCTCAAGATTCAATAGAAAAGACAAACTTAAATAGCTAGAACTGACTTTATATGATTATATGTGATCAAAATGATTGGAAAGTTGACCATTTGCCTAGTGTCAAAATAGTTGTGACTATCACTGATATATGAGAGATTTCAAATTTTATTTTTGTTAAGTGCAAACAACGTCCCTGAAGTAGTCACGCCATCCTCCGGAATAAGGGAGGCTTTACCATGTTTGAGTCTTTGTGACGGTGGGTTCAAACCCTATAGATAATCAGCCATAAGGTCGGAAACCATGCCCAGTTACCCCAAAAAAAGAAACTTGATTAAAAGTTCCCTTATATTCTAAACAGATTAATAAGTCTACGGATCTCGGTTATGCAGATCCGAATTCTGTGAACCACTTCTCATAACGTTCGATATCAGCAGCAGACACATTAGGCTGAACCTTTGAAATTGCTTCTTCAAGGTCACACATGTCTATCGGATCATTTGAAATGTCATCTTTAGCCATGTTCTTAGTTTCTTTTCCAGCTATTTTACGCCGCATGGCATTCATGAAAGCATCTCAACATACATTGGTCAAATCATCACCGCTATATCCTTCTGTTCGACGAGCCACCTCATCGATATCGACGTCTGCAGCTACTTCATAAGTTCTCTTCTTAGACTGATCTTTATAAGTTCTCTTCTACTCTCAACAATAGGCAGAGTGATATATATTCGATTTTCCAAATGTCACCTGGATAGCAAATAACCACCAGATCACGAAACAAACATTACCGTCCAACTGAACAAGAACTTCAAATTTAACCCTCCTGTAAGACTCATGTACCCCTGAGGACCTGAAGACCAAAATAAAATGAACCAGAACCTCATAATTTAACTGCGACTTAATGCAGCTAAACAAAAATTGGTCCAAATTGCTATCAGATGCAGCAAGTGCTATTGTGTA
>LBNU01002757.1:2866-12878 GCA_014162995.1 Artemisia annua | reverse complement strand
CGAAGCTCGGTAGTCATAGATTCCAAGTTGCTTGACGCACTTCCACCGGTGCTAGTCGATGTATCGGACTTTTGTTTTTTGGCATTCCTTGGTTTTCCGGCAAGCCGTGGACGTATATCATCACCAAATAGCTCTTGCTTGCTTTGACCGGGGACGTCTCCGGTTAAGTCAATCGGTGACGGCGCGTCCCATTTTGGAGACTTCTTCAAAATTAACCACGCATCCTCTTGAGTAAACGGCATACCTTTATGCTCGTCACGATATATTTGTCTAGCGTGCCTCATATCATCCACTTCATTTTCACCACTCTTTCTCAAACGTACGGCACGTTTGTAAGCCGATTGAAACTTTTGGCAATTTTCATTCAACGTACTTGCTTGATAACATATCTTTGTTACGAACTTGAAAATTTTGCCTGTTGAACTCGTTCATAACCTTATACCAAAAAGTGATGCCCTTTTGAGAAACTCCAATATTCCTATCCTCGGAAACGGCCACCCAACACACGGCAAGTAAAACTTCCTCTTCCGGTGTCCAACGTAACGTAGTCTCGCTCACGTCGGGATTTTTTTCATCAACCATCTCGTCGACTAGTTGTTTTTTGCCTTTTTTTGCAACACGTTTACCTCCACGTTTGGATTTTCGTGGAGACGTAGCTTCGGGTTCTACACTAGCCGCTTGTGAGGATTGGGTTTGTGGTGTTGGCGGTGTTTGTTGCTCCGCGTTATTTTGTTGCCACATATACAACAATTGTTGTTGTTGTTCGAATGACAAGTTACCAAATGGGTTAGGATTTGAAGAAGACCCAACGTTCGGGTTAGCGTTAACATTTACAAGACCCATCAAATTTAAAAAACTTGAATCGTCTCGTCCTGACATGGTTTTGATTTTGTGAGAATATGACTGCATGAGTTATTATTATTATTATTTTTTTTCTTGTGAAAAGATAGTGTATACACTTGTTGTTGTTCATTTATAAGGTGATTTTTTTTTTTTTNTTTTGAAACTAGCCGTTATTTTCAAAACGGTAACATAATTTTTTTCCCCACAAAGTAGCCGTTAGAACCTCTTTAATATGTGAGGGGTTTGTTTTGCAATTTTCAAAAGCTGCAGCTCACGTTACAACGCAAGTTATTGCGTTAACGTGGAACATAACGCTGCTCCAACACTGCATGCTAGGAAATCAAGATAACGTGGTAATGTGCGTTGAATCGATGCCACATAGGAATAACACAAGGCCTGCATTACCACTCCCTTTGCTCTAAGAATGAGTTTAGGCCTATCAATTAATTCTCTATTAAGAAAACCATATTCATTTCGGAAAAATCATGACTTTTGGCAAATATAAACTACGGGGACACTTGTTACTCCGTGACGAATTTTGAGACTTTTTACTAGGGATTCAACTTTACATTTGATACTCCTCCACTCTTCCCAACTTAGTATATCACAATACAAAAATGGTAATATAGTTTGTGACATGAATTGTCCCACCGTACTTTATTGAGACTGATCAAATTATTAACTGTGGTCCAATGACCCATTAGGACTCTGGAGCACATGGAGAACTGAGGGCCTGTTTGGTTTGTAGGTGGGTTTATGATTAAGATTAGGATTTGGATATAAAGTTAAAGATTTAGATTTTGATTTGGGGTTTAAATTAAATGAGGAGAGAGAAAAATATAATAAAATAATATATTATATATATTATAAATAAATATAATTTCTAAATAAAAGTGTTATGAGTGGTTGATATTAAGTCCGTATAAAGCTGGACCCACCAAATTATCTAAACATAGCAAAACCCACCAATTTCATCTGGCTGGTGTCAGAGGGAGTTATGGTAACTTTTTTTCTTTAAGAATTCAACCAAACATGCTTTTTTTTAGCAAAGCAACTCTAATAGTGCCAAATCATGGCAACCAAACGGGCCCTGAATATGCTATACAACTTCGGAGTATATGTCTATATGTTTTTGTTTTTGAAAGGGTGGAAAGAAATCATACTTGCCATTTCGTCTTTTTGTAGGTAACAAATAAATTTTTTTTTTCCTTAATGATACACTAAGACTTNTTTTTTTTTTTGTCAATTTCATATACGTTTTCGTCCGTTTTTATAAGTTTTCATCCGTTTTCATATGTTTTCGTCCATTTTTATACATTTCATCCTTTTTTATAAATTTTCGTCAATTTTTATATGTTTTCGTCTGTTTTTATACGTTCGTCCATTTTTTATGTTTTCATCTGTTTACATTTTCATCCGTTTTTATTCGCTTTTATCTGTTTTTATACGTTTTCGTCCATTTTTATACGTTTTCATCTGTTTTATCTGTTTTCGCCTGTTTGATACATGCATTTTATTTGTTTTTATTCATTTTTATACGTTTTCGTCCTTTTTATATGTTTTCATCTACTTTTATACGTTTTTATCTGTTTTGTATGTTCTTATACGTTTTTGTATGGTTTTGTACGTTTTTGTAAGTTTTTATACATTTTTTTACGTTTTCTTGTGTTTTAGTACCTTTTTATACGTTTGTGTATAATTTTATGCGTTTTTAAATGTTTTGAATGTAATCATACGTTTTTTAACTGTTATTAACCATTATTATCCGTTTACATACGTATAAAAATAGACGAAAATATAAGAAAATGTATAGAAATGGACAAAAAGGTTTAAGAATGTACAAAAACGGATAAGAAATGTATAAAACGAACGTAAAAGTATAAAAACAAACGAAAACGTATAAAAACGAATGAAAACGTATAAAAATGGACGAAAACGTATAAAAATAGAGAAAAACGTAACGGATAAAAACTTAATAAAAAAGATGAAAATGTATAAATGGACAAAAACGTTAGAAAAACGGAGGAAAACGTATAAGAACGGATGAAAACGTATAAAAACAGACAAAAGCATATAAAATGGACGAAAACATAAGAAAATGGGCGAAAACTTGAAAAAATGGATGAAAACGTACAAAACGGACAAAAACGTAGATAAAAATGTATATAAAAACATAGATAAAAGTGTATATAAAAATGTATAAAAAACGCAGATAAAACATACATAAAAACGTAACATGTCAAGACCATAAGGAGTGGATATCGGATATCCCCTTTTCATTCTCTACTTTGGAGAGCTTGAGAAAGATGCAGTAACCCTACTAAAGCATATTCGATGATTCTCTATGACTCAAGACATTGGAGCACGAGCTGCGGTTCATATTTTTAATAGGATTAGTTTTGCTATTGCTAGAGGTGTGGGGGCCTAGTTGGTTTCTCGGCTTCCCACCAATTTCTTGTAAATCCTATAAGTTTTTAATAGAAGTGATGATTATAATAAAAAATAAAATAAAATAAAATATAATAATAATAATAATAATAATAATAATAATAATAATAATAATAATAATAATAATAATAATAATAATAATAATAAGCACGTCAAATACGGATTGATGCTGCCAAACGTAATTGCGTCAAATACGGAACTAAATGTGCGGATATTGGATACGGGTTCATCCCCTTCTCATTCTCCTCTTTGGGGGAACTTGAGGCAGATGCGGTGACCTTACTTAAGCGGATCCGGAAGTTCTCTATTACTCAAGACATTGGGGCGCATGCTGCTACTCATATATTCAGTAGGATTAGTTTTGCTATTGCCAAAGGTGTGAGGCCCCAGATAGTTTCGAGGCTCCCCACCAATTTCCTGTAATCCTATGGTTTTGTTTCTAATGGAAGCGATGTTTTATAATAATAATAATAATAATAATAATAATAATAATAATAATAATAATAATAATAATAATAATAATAGTGTACTTTTAAAAGATTTTTTTTTATTTGGTATCTACAAAAGACTAAGTGGCAAGTATAATATTTTTACAAAACATTAGCCCTTTTTGAACAATAAATGTTTTTTAAAAAGACCTTTATGCAGAATTAAAAAGGTAGAAAGTTTTTAGCAACCTTGCAAAAAGCGATTATGTATCTGGTGGCCACTCAGCTATTAACTTTTTTAATTTTAAATTATCAAGTTATTTAAATTAACTTATGAGTCACCCAAATATTTGTTTGTTTCTATTTATATCAAACTCGTTCAAATTCTTATCAAAAATATATACATTTTGCAAGAGTAAAGCTAATTTGACATATCAAAACAATAAATTAAAAAGTTTAAACGTAACACATTGGTTGAATTATCATTAATCACTTTTAACTATTTAAAGTTTCACTTAAATAATGACTAAAACTGATATTTCACATTTCAATAGTTATTTGTGTTGTTTTAATATGTTATATTTAGCTTTACTCTTATTGCATGAAAACAATATATACAAATAATTGTGTATGTTAGTTGCACTGAATCGATTAGTGTTTGCGTCTTTTAAAGATTTTCAAGAAAATTTATCCGAAATTGATATAAAAGAGAACAAATTATAAGTAGCTGACCTATAAGTTTGTTTCGGTAAACGAGTAGCTTAAAAATAAAAAGTTTAATAGTTAGATGGCCTCTCAATACATAAAAACATAACAAAGAGTATGTATGCATGTTATATGTGTCAAAAAGAACACAACAAAATGTTGTTAACCAATTTGGTGCTTATGGGGACCCTTTTAAGCTACTACTATAACAACGTTCGTACTTTAATACGGAGTATCTAAGTTAGCAACACATGATAATATGATATGCCTATATTGCACAAGAACCATACATTCAGATCAGGACTCGGGAGGTATTGTGTAAACTGAGACCCACTTGAATGAAAAGGATTGAATTGAAGCATCTTTTTTGTCGGTCACATTTTTAGCAAATTTACGAACTGTTACAATCAGAGTTTAACGATATACATCTTACTGATATTAGCCATACGTGATATTCAGTTTATAATTTTTACACATTTACATATTACTTTTTAAGCAACGAATTGACGATTAACGAAGTGTTTAAAGACCTAGTTAGTAAAATATGATGGATCTAAACATGCCATTCTTCATGACAATTGTTGAATTCTTGTGTGCATACCTAACCTTTGGGTTAATAATGGCATTTGGCTTGTAGATACGTGCCCCTCTCTATCTTATCAATGTGATGACGACTTGTTGGGACCAATCAATGTGAATCACATGTATATATCCCTCATGTTAAATTTATTTTTCATGGCAATAAAGATACAGTATATGAATTGGATATTAGATTTGAGAAAGGAAATGAGTAGTTCTTAATTCTTATCTTTGAAACAACCTTGAATATTAAAAAAAGTCCATGAATTTCATAAAAATTTGACCTCTTGTGCACCATTTTGCACAGCAATAACTCAATCTTTAGTTATAAAATGGTAATGAGAGTAAGTATGAGTTATGGTTTATTTATTATACCATTGTTAGGGTTGTTAATAAGGCAAGCCACTAGACATGGAGGTAGCTTCATTGTTCATCTTTCTTCATCCAAGTTGTATCTAGAGAAGAAGAACAAACACAAAAATGGATGTCCATTGTCTTCTCCAACATCAAAGTATAGAAAGAAAATGGGGGAAAAAGGGCAACCCATGGCATAGAAACGAGACAGAAACACAAATAAAAATATCAAAAGCTTTCAATTATGTTACGTTGCTCTCTCCTAGCATTCATTTATGCATCCTCCTCTCTTCACATTCAACACACACAATATACACCGCGCAAATGTAAATGTAACTAAATAAACAATAACCACACCTGAAAGGACAATACACCGTAAGTATATATAACACATATGGTGGCATGTTAAACACAATTCAAAGTCGTCAAATTGAGACATACAACGAAACAAAATTACAAGGAGTTCATACAAGCCGATCTAGGATCGCATATCCAATCTATCTAAAAAGGCTAATTACTAATCCTATTTACAATACATGAATGTGAAAGAACTCTTATTTCTATGCTAATAGGTTGGCCTTGGGAGAGTTCTACTTTGGCTACTTTGCAGAATTACTGTTTGATTGGAAGTGATGCATAAAGTAGGTTCCCATGATGAGAAGGGTAAAGTAAAGCTTAGTGTTGAAGTGCAAGTTGCTAGGAATAGAAGGTCGTGAAAGATGAGGCCTATTGGTTCTAGCTTTGCATTTCTAGGAGGTTAGGTTGGATTCTCAATAAGGGTGTGTGTTCCCTGATTGATGATGCCTAACCCTCTTTACTTTTTGATCCTTATGTAGTGAGAATGTAGCTGCTATATTTGGTGTAAGAATAATTGGTTAGGAAATGTAGTCAATTGGGTATAGCCCTTTTTTGATGAGTTTGGGTGCCATAGCTTACATGATGAAGCCTGGTAGATGATCCCTTATGTTATTGTGGGTGATGGTTGAATGATATGAGGTGATCATTTGTCCAGGCAATGTAATCATGAGGCTATGGTGGGTGAAAATTTGGTGAACATTGGTTTCTTGAACTGTATGGTATGCATCAGTGGTGAATGCTTGATCAGATGTATTTGCAGAGAGTCATCAGAGATCCTTATGGTGTATCCGATATATGATAGTATTAGTTTCTTGATATGTAATTCAATTCTGATATTGATAGTGGTCTATTTGATGTTGTATTATGGTTTAGGCATGTCTAAACCATTTTCTCTTATACTTGTAATTGTTGGTTTTATTAATATATGTTCACCATTTAAAAAAAAAAAAAAAAAATCTTCTTCAAGAATATCCTTTTCTCAGATGCCTCAAATCAAAGCAAGATCGATTTCTAAATCTCTATATAACCCACGTTGTTGTTTGAACCATAGCCTCAAAGCACAACTTTTTCCAACCGCTAACGTATGCCGTATATTCTCATATTATTATACTATATCTTTCTCATAAAAATATGCTCGTCCATGTTTTCTAAACATATAGAATGATGATAGCTGGCATTCAAGGAGATATATTTTGGTCGGCACATGTAAATTTTAGGTCAAATAATTTGAACGACAATTTTATAAAAAACTAGCAAGTTGCTAGAATTACAACATTCTTATGATTTTCTAATCGTTAAAAGAGTAAATAGAGAATCACAATGTAGCTAGAAATTAAAATTACAACATTCTAATATCACCTCTTCATTAAAAGAATAAATTGACGATTCCCCGAAAACCTTTGTTAATAACTTTGAAGCTTGAATAATGAGTCGGCTAGCTAAAGCATCAACTGTTTTCTTCGTGCCCATTTGATGCGCAACTTTTTCTCTTCAGTTTGGTTTGACGGTTTCCATACCAAATTTCACAAAAATTACACGGACTTGTGCAATTTAGACCAGTAGAAGGCTAATATTCCAATTTCTTAGTCACTTTCATACTTAAAAGGCAAAATATGGACACAGTGCAATATCTGCTGGGGATTAAGTCGTAGAATAGCAATGTACTTTTCAAAGTGTCCCGTTTTGATACGTGTACTAATTTTAAGTTGTAGAATGGCAATGTACTTTCATAAATGTTCCAATTTGATACGTGTACTTTTTTTTAAAGTTGTAGAATAGCAATGTACTTTTCATAAGTATTTCAGTTTGGTAATTGAAACACTTATGTAAAATACGTTGCTATTCTACAACTTAAAAAAAAATACACGTACCAAAACATGACATTTATGAAAGTACATTGCTATTTTACAACTTAAAAATTGTACACGTACCAAAACGAGACACTTTGAAAAGTAAATTGCTATTCTATGACTTAATCCCTATCTAGAAAAATATAAACCTTTTTTGCGTGTGCTTTAAACATGTTGTCCTCATAGTGCAGTTTTTTTTTTTTTTTTTTTTTTTTTTTTTCCAAAAGGTTACCCCGGTAAAATATTATTACTAAAAAAAACCAACAATTAAGTACAACGGATGTGGGTGAATCTCATACCTCAGCCTAAAAAGGCAAACCAAACACACCTGTGGTGCTTAAGACCTAATCTAGCATAAGAAAGACAAACCAATCTTATGAACAACTGCTATAAGGACAAGAAATAAATCTAACTATTAAATTGACCACGAAAATTTATATCAATCGAATCACAAATTGCGTGTTGTTCCAGGGTTAAACCTTGAAGATCATAAGTGTCATATAGATCATAATCTTTATCCTCATGTAAACTAGCATCATATGCACCTCCACTAGACATAAAACGAGAAGTCTCATCATAAACATCTTCGACTTCATCATCACTATCACTATCCGAAAAACCCAAATTCCCAACCTTAGAAAACGGATTACCTACCTTTTTTCCTCACATTAACAATATCAGGTGTACTATTTGAAATAACACAAGGAGCACCATTTGGATAAGCTAGGGATATCTTCATTGTAACCCACATATCCCACATTGACCTGCTTTTGCATAGGTAGCGGCTTGCCATAATCACCCAGAAGCACAAGCTTCCCCTTAATTATTTGACTTTCAAGCATATTGATCTTTTCAACAAGAGAATCTGTACTAACATGTCCTCCATCAATAGTAACATTGCATGAAGGAGCGTTAGCACAAGGTTCTACATGAGCATTAGAATTATCATCCAAATCATCAAGAACATCAAAGGCATCATATGTGTTAACCATTTTAGCATCATTACCTGGGTGTTTAGATGTAGACGCCTCTTTAGTAAAGTCTTTAGGAGGAGAAGCCTTTGTATTCTTAGGAACAACCGGCCGATACTCCATTTTCTTGGTCTTAGAAACCTCAAAAACCCGCTTATAAGTGGGACCTTTTCGTTTGATGGTATTAAATCCATCATTCGACATCTCCTTAGTAGCTCTCGAAACCGGACATTTGCCTTTATCAACACATTTTGGAGGAGCTTTGGGACGCTCATCAAGAAGGTGACCATATAACAAACATGTACTGCATCGAGGGGTTCCCATTAGATGCATTAACTAGAATATCACGAAAATCATTAGATGCATTAACTTCAATCAAATAAAGCACTAGCTTAGCTAATCATCCCCCATGATTCCAAACACATCTTATTAGTATACGAGTCAAGAAGCATAGGAGTACCAATCTTGGAAGCAATCAAGCTCAGCCCATCCGTAGTATAAGCAAACAAAGGAACCTCATGGAATTTCACTGAAACCGGAACACAAGCCAGATCTTCTTTCAAAAGACTTATCTCAAGCAACCATTTGTTAAGAAAAATTGGAACCTCATCTGTAGTTAAAAAGGGCACTAAAGAAAATTCTTATTTGGTGACACATTATAGGTGTCACTGCAGTTGAGCTTAGTGACATAGTTGAAAAGTGTGGGTAAACTATAATACTTCCTCCGTCTGCAAAAAAAATGTCCACAAAAAAAATTGTCAAATTATGATATATGTAGTTAATGTAAGTTTTGATTGATAAAAAATTATCTTTACCCTCACTTTTAGTATAAAATTAAAAAATGAGTAATTAATACAAGTTTTAGTTAGATGGTGAAATAGTAGAAATAGACATAATTACTATTTATATATTAAAGCCAGACATTTTTTTTACAAACATAAATAGTATGATGAACATTTTTTGTGAGATGGAGATGATTTGCATATTATTCACAATTTTTATATAGGCAGATGCGAAGATAGGAAGGGGCAGGGTGGGCACATGCCCCATAGCGAAAAAAATTGTTCCCCCTCCTCTCAACAAACCAATTTGTATTATAGTTTTTAAATATTACGAAAGTTTGCCCCTAAACGACAATTGGTGGCTCCACCTATGCATATAGGTCTATAATGACGGCAATGTCAGTTACACTTTTTAATGTGCATGGGTACCTTACCCAGGGGCGGAACTATTCATTGGTCAGGGGTAGTGGTCGCTACCCCTGAACTTTTACCCGGTAGTGAAATTTTTTTTTTAGTTTTATGTTTTTCCTATCTTTCGTATTTCGCGACCCTTGGAACAAATTTTCGCTACCCCTAAACAAATTTTTGTACTATCTTTCGTATTTCGCTAGCCCACTAAATGTTAAAAAAAAAAAAAAAAAAAAAAAAAAAAAAAAAAAAAAAAAAAAAAAAAAAAAAAAAAAAAAAAAAAAAAA
>LBNU01002753.1:71340-82772 GCA_014162995.1 Artemisia annua | reverse complement strand
AAATGAAAAGAAAATTAAATTAAAAAGAAAATTATTTTTTTGATTATTTTAATATTTAAATATTAATTATTTAAATAAAACTATTTAAAAAGTTAATAAAAATTCTATTTAAAGTAACCTAAAAAGAGTTATACTACAAATTTAAATTATAAAATTGCAAAATTAATTTCTAAAAATCTAAAATGACTTAAAAGAAATATAAAAATTGAAAAAATGTATTTTTGTCTTTTTTTGGATTTAATACTAATTAATTACTAATTATATTAATTAAACTAATTTAACTAGTTTAAATTACAAAATATACTACAAATGACCTAGAAAATTATGAAATATTTTATAAAACTAATTAACTAATACAGGAACCTTAAAAAATTATAAAAAGTTTATAAAAACTATTATTACACTATTTTATTAATTATTTACTTAATTACTAATTAAAAACTAGTTAAACTAATTTAATTAAGATAAATAGAAAATAAACAGTAACAATTATAAAAATATTTTCTAAAAATACTAAATGAATTATAAAACCTAGGAAAAATATAAAAAAGTACTAGTGATTAAATTTAAACAGTAGAGGATTTTATTTTTGGTTTTTCAATTAAAACTAATTTAACTAATATTAATTATTATAAATACTAAATTATAAGATAAAAATCTAAGAAAATTATTACAAATACTAAAAGATGTCAGGAAATTATTAAAAATATAAAAATGAAAATTGCTTAATAAAAAGCTAAAAATTAAAATTAAAAAGATAAATAATATTAAATAGAAGTTATCACTTAAATTTATTTTGGATTCTTCTGGTTTTTATTTTGGAAATCTATTTAACTACTAAAAATAAGAAACTTTTGTGAAGACAACTTTTTTCTAGCTTAAAAATAAGCAAAATGGACACATAAATGCTTAACAGTTGACTTTTGTTTGACTTTTGATGGAAATGAGCCTCTGTGGGGCCCACAGAGGTGGATTATGGTGCAAACAAGTGAGATGGACTGATATGAAGCCAAAACAACAAAATGGTACCACTGAATAAGCCAATAAGCCAAAATAAGCACTTGGATTCCTTGATTTCACACAGAAAATGGGACAACTTTGGAGCTGATCTATGGGGCCCACAAGGGTGTTTAAGCTCAAAAGCTTAGTGTAATTAGCAAGAGGGCCATCTTATAAGCTCAAAGAACCAAGGGGGAGGCTGTGGGGCCCATTGTGGTGTCCTGTGGGACCCACAGAAGTTGGTGCTGATGGAGGTGTTGCTGCAGCAGGGGAAGTGACACCCCCTGCAGCTGTGTTTGCTAGGGTGTGGAGCTCAAAAAAAAATTCACAAAAATATGATGATGATGGATTCCTAAAGTCTAAGTGGTAGACTAAAATATGTAAAACTTTCAGGGCTCAAATCCCAACACAAAAATCACTGAAATTCATGCCATTTTGGGATTTTTTTCAAAAGGGTATCACTTTGACTTTTGAGATTATAAACCAATTTTGAGTAATATGAACTTTGATTGGTCCCTATGAACTGAAATGGTGATATAATGCTATTAGCAGACTAGATTATGCAATTTTAACAACCTATGTAACATTATCTATGATAATTGGACCTAAAAATCTATCAGTAACTAAAAACAAGGAATTTAAAATGATTTTTGACTTTTTACCAAACAAGACCTAAGTTTTATGGTTCATATGGTCTAAGTGAGACTAGAGAAGCATGTTTGAACCAGAGACAACAATAAAAACTTCCCTGAGCACAAGGAAACAGATTCATCCGAACACCCTCTAACTGACTGTTTACACTACAACTATGGACTTATCACTACAAGTACAGGGTTATAAGCTGAAAACAGATTCAATACATCAAATAGGGATTAACTGACAACTAAATTACCACAAACTACAACAATAACAAGACTATGAAAAAAAAATTAGATTGGTGGCTTACAAATGGGAATAGACTGAGAACCAAGAACCAGGAACCAAGAACAACCTATCGCTCTCCACAGAGCTCTAATACCCAAATCCAATCAACATTCATGTCTGCTTCATCTTCTTCTTCATTTCTTCTGCTTTTTGATTTTTCTTTGATTTTTTTTTTATATTTTTTTGTATTTTTGAGATTTTAAGCTAACACTGATTTTAATGCTTGGTAACCTTTTAAAAACTTATATTAGGACTAAATTGAGCTTAAAGAAACAATAAACAACAACATTTAACAATTTCAAGTGAATTTGTCAATTTCACATAAAAATGCTAAACATGTTTTTGATGAACAAAGCTGCAATTAAAGGCTTAAAATAGTTTGCATTACATTAAATAATATGAGTACAATTAATTTTAACTAAGGATTACAACTAAAAGGGAAATTAAACTAATTACGACTAAACTACACTAAAGCTACACTAATTAACTACTACTTGAACTCCTCTGCTTCTTTCTTCTTAAATATAGGTTTTTAGGGTTCCACTTGACTTTCTGAATAAATCCCACATTATTTCTGAGCCGTTGGATGACTGCAATTTGATCCTGACCTTTAAGTCTTTTTGGCGCCAAAAATGGTGGACTGCAAATTGGCTTGTTAGGTTTGTTGTAGGTGAGCATTTAATGCCTGGGAGTGTGTAATTGGAAGGGATAAGGTGGGTGGTGGGTTGGTTTGCAAGTTGGGATGAATACCAGAGATGTGGCATGGTGGTTTTGTGTTTCAGTGAGGAAGGGAAAGGAGGAACGGGGTGAGTGGTTTTGACCTGGGGTTTGATCATAGGAATATTAACCGGGTTTGTTTGGTTGTTGGGCCAAGGAGGGAGTTGGGCCTGGTGGGATTGGATCACAGGGAGTTATAAGGGTGGGTTATGTTTGTGTGTTGGGTTTGTTTTAGGATTTGGACTAATAAAAGGGTCCGTTTGGTATGTAGGAAATAAAGCCCAAGGACCATTCTTGTATTTTCTGATTTTCAAGGGTAGGTTGTGGCAACTTCCAAAAGTTATCATTAGGACCATTCTTGCCTTACTTAAATAACCCAAGGACCAAAATTGATTATTTTCCATATTTGAAATTTCCAGGGACCAAATGTGTCAAATCTTGAAACTTGAAGGACCAAACTTGTAATTTCTTCAAAATTTTCACCCAGGGACTAAACTTGGCAATTTATGAACTCCAAGGACCAATGTTGACTTTTTTATCCAAAATTATTGCTCAGGGGCCATTTCTGCCAATTTTGAAAGTAGAAGGACCAAAATTGTAATTTTTGAAAACTTGCCACCAAAGGACTAATTATGATTAATTGTGATTTCAANCCAAAAGTTATCATTAGGACGATTCTTGCCTTACTTGAATAACCCAAGGACCAAAATTGATTATTTTCCATATTTGAAATTTCCAGAGACCAAATGTGTCAAATCTTGAAACTTGAAGGACCAAACTTGTAATTTCTTCAAAATTTTCACCCAGGGACTAAACTTGGCTATTTGTGAACTCCAAGGACCAATGTTGACTTTTCTACCCAAAATTATTGCTCAGGGGCCATTTCTGCCAATTTTGAAAGTAGAGGGACCAAAATTGTAATTTTTGCAAACTTGCCACCAAAGGACTAATTATGATTAATTGTGATTTCAAAAGGACCTTTGGTGAATTTTTATTTAAAATAAGTACTTAGGGACTAGTTTTGTCAATTCTTGATAGTTGAGGGACTGAAAGTGCCAATTATGCAAACTTTGGTTGTTTTTCATCTGTTTTTGATCTTTTTGCATCTGAAACATATAAAACACACTTTTGGAATATTTTCATTATCTTGATGCATTATTGGGTGTTTTTGGATGTTTTGGCAGTTCAAATGTTACAAAAATGATGAGTATTTACACATTCATCAATCCCCCACAGTAAGATATTGCTAGTCCGTAGCAATCTTTTAGGAAAAATTAATGGATTTGATGTCTCTTTACCAAAAGCCATTACTTCTGGAGTAGCCAAGTGTTTCAGTATGTGATACTTTGGTACACTGATAACCGATTCAAAAGAAAAATGAATTCCGATACGATTATGTTCACCGATTCAAAAGAAAAACAAGAAATTGAAAGTCGGAACATGAATTTTATTGCAAGTGCGATGTCGTTTATTAAAGATAGACGAAAACCAAATTGCCCGGTGATAAAATGCATTAATCGAGATCATTATGGTGCGCATGACCGTTTAGTTGAAGCTTATTTTTCTGAGAGCCCACTGGACGATGAATATAGGTTCCGGAAAAGGTTCCGCATGAGTCGCAATCTTTTCAACTGGATAGTTCAAGAGGTAACTATTCATTGTCCATTTTTTAGTGGTAATGTTGATTGTACCAGAAAAGAAGGCATTTCAGCGTTGATGAAGTTCACCTCCGCAATTCGTCAATTGGCATACGACGTGGTTCCCGATGCTTTAGACAAATATCTGCAGATAAGTGATAAAACTTCTCATCGATCTCTTGATTATTTTTGTTATTCTGTTGTGGAAATTTTTGGTCCAGAGTATTTGAGGAAACCCATTATGACTGATGCCATAAGGCTTTATCGACATCACGAAGAAACACATGGGTTCCCGGGGATGATAAGAAGCATTGACTGTACAGATTGGGAATGGATTGGTTGTCCGAATGGACACAAAGGGCAATATGTTAGGCTTGATCATGGTATGAATCCGTTCATTTTGCAGAAAGCTGTTGTGTCTCAAGAATTATAGATATGGCACGCTTTCTTTGGTGTTTCTGGGTCGAACAACGACATCAACGTTCTGGATCAACCCCCCTTATTTAACGATCTTAAACATGGAATAGCATCGGAGATTCCATTTGTTGCTAACGGGGTAACTTTCCCATTTGGTTACTATTTTTTTAACGGTTGTTGGGCCAATATTTGACCCAAATGTCTCCAACAAGGATTTGAACATAAGATAGCCCAGACACTCACTGATAAAATATCAGTGATCATCTAACACACTGATGATCAGTGAGATTGTCTCCCTAATACAGGGATGAAGCTCAAACAGCGTACTTCAAAGAGTTGGCAAAGACCAACTGAAGGGGCGCCTACTCGCTGATGCAGTCTCAGTGAGTCAGGTACTTGAGCACAACATCAGGGACATTGAGATTTTACAAATGTCTCTACATCCTTAATGGCCTTTCTCTCTTTGTTATGACAACCTCACCAACTATAATATAACTGCATGAAGATATGGTGATCAACGTAACTTCATCATTAGGCTCACGATTCAGAGACATAAAGAATCTAAGACTGAACTGATATAAAAGAAAAACACATTGAAACAACAGAAGTTCAAGTCTTAGATATCGTCAAAGAGTTTACAACTCCAGCACAGTCATTAGGGAGTCAAGGGCAGGGATACCTTGATGATCTCTCAGCTCTCTGATCAAAGACCAAGGTAGTTAGGTGAGTCAATAGAGTTTAAGCGGGAAAAATCTTGGGAAGATAATCTTTGCTCCTTTCCAAGACCAAGGTAGTTAGGTNGTACTGGATCAACCCCCTTATTTAACGATCTTAAACAAGGAATAACATCAGAGATTCCATTTGTTGCTAACGGGGTAACTTTCCCATTTGGTTACTATTTTTTTAGCGGTTGTTGGGCCAATATTTGACCCAAATGTCTCCAACAAGGATTTGAACATAAGATAGCCCAGACACTCACTGATAAAATATCAGTGATCATCTAACACACTGATGATCAGTGAGATTGTCTCCCTAATACAGGGATGAAGCTCAAACTGCGTACTTCAAAGAGTTGGCAAAGACCAACTGAAGGGGCGCCTACTCGCTGATGCAGTCTCAGTGAGTCAGGTACTTGAGCACAACATCAGGGACACTGAGATTTGACAAATGTCTCTACATCCTTAATAGCCTTTCTCTCTTTGTTATGACAACCTCACCAACTATAATATAATTGCATGAAGATATGGTGATCAACGTAACTTCATCATTAGGCTCACGATTCAGAGACATAAAGAATCTAAGACTGAACTGATATAAAAGAAAAACACATTGAAACAACAGAAGTTCAAGTCTTAGATATCGTCAAAGAGTTTACAACTCCAGCACAGTCAATAGGGAGTCAAGGGCAGGGATACCTTGATGATCTCTCAGCTCTCTGATCAAAGACCAAGGTAGTTAGGTGAGTCAATAGAGTTTAAGCGGGAAAACTCTTGAGAAGATAATCTTTGCTCCTTTCCAAGACCAAGGTAGTTAGGTGAGTCAATAGAGTCAATGGAGTGTCTAAGTGGGTTCTCGAGTAACCTTATAATTCCCCCTTATCATGAATCATAACCTCGTTATAAGTTTCATGTCAAAATGCCACGGGTTTATGTTAGGATTAACAAAAAGGTTCGGTCACCCCATGTATTTACATACTTAGCATAGCTCTTAGTTTTGTATATAATAGATTAGATATAGTCACACCGTGGAGGACGGACGGATCTTTACCCACTGTACACCCGATCCACAGCCTGCAGGAGGGCGGTTATTGTAAGTGTATATATACCCTCTTCCCACCAAGGGAGAGGGTTGGTTGTTTCATAATACACACACACAACTAGTGTGTTTTCTCTCTCAAGAAACATCCGCTCTCTACTCTCTTTCTCTCTCTAACTCTAACAATGAAAACCATGTTCTTCCATCTTCCAAGACCACCCAAATCCCCACAAGAATCAACACATGTTCGATCCTACAATTGGTATCAGAGCCTAGGTTTGTTAGTTGGTTGATTTTTGTGGTTTCGAATCATTTTTTGAAACTGTTTTTCTACCATTTTTTTCCGATTTGTTATAACTGTTTCTTATAGTACTATCTTTTGTGTATCCAAATGGTCAACAGTCTTGTGCTATATCACAGTTTTCAAAACTAGTATGTGTCAATTTCTTTGACCAAACAACTTTTGTACTATGCATTATTTTCATGATTTTGTGTTGTACCATTCCCGTGAAATACTTGTGGTCAAAAAGTGGTCAAAATATTTGGCCGAAATGCTAGTCTGAATCTGGTCATTTGGTTGTATTGTTCTTCATGGCGTTTTGGTGATTTCTTGCTAGCGGTTTGTGGTTATTTGGTTATGTAATAGTTGCTGTTTGGTGTCTATCTGACCTGCAATTTGGCTGGTAACTGAAAATGGGAAAAAGACAAATAAGTACAATAGTGAAAGCTCAGGGTCAACAACGATTAGGTTCAGTCAATATTGATTTGGTATAGCGGTTTGGTGTAGCGGTTTGTTTGTGAAAATCAATTTTATTAGCTAAATTGAAATGAGATGCTGCCAAATTTTTGTCAGAAGTAGCGATTAGTTAAATGATGAAGAAAGATAAAAAAAGGACCAAGAAACCTTGAGATAAACCTGATGCAAACTAGTTAACCTCTGATCTACTCTTAATTGGTCATGAACCAGTCGTAAATCAAAAGGTCAAAAGATGAAATGAAAGTAATATGTCAACAACTACAACTCTAATCCCATACACCATCTCACTTTCCCATATCAAAACTACAACTAACCAGAAACTTTCCCATCCATCTCCATTTAAAACAAAAGTCACTCACGAATCTTAAACAAATTGAAAATATAAATACGATCTCAGTTTTCTCTTTGATTATTCATAGATGTATTTTTTTAAACAACAGTATCAAGAGAAAATCATCATCGATCTTCAAAGATAATACTGACTTCTACAATGTGCAGACCGATATGAAGATTTCGTTCAGCTCGTAGTAGAAATATGTTGTCAACATCTCTTAAACCTTCTCCACCAAAGCTTTCGAGGCTCCTGAATAGTCGTCTGAACTTGAGCCTTTTCACTGTGAAGCTTTGATAGATCAGCAACATATCATATCACGCTTGAATAGTTCTTCTCATCTTTCTTCCTGCTGAAGGCTGAAGTAATGCATACCAAAAAGTATCCAGAGACCACTTCCCCCCAAGTAGTAGAAATGATGCAATCAGTCTCATTATATGAAGCTCAGAAACCCGAAGTACACAATTGTGTACATCTTTTGTCATCAGAAATTGTTTCTTACATCTCTTCCCCCACGTAGTTGGAATAATACACCAAAAGAACGAGTTAAAACACTGATTTTCTGCGGTTATGACATTTGTCTTCCCGGAATAACTTCAATTAAGATGAAGTATAAAGCTTATCATGTGTACTCGTTGTGCGTTCCGATGTATGTCTCTTTCCCCCTTGCTTATCATCTTTTCGGTATTGAGGTCAACATCTTCTTATACTAAATAATATCCTTTGTACATATATATTTTTTTTTATCAAAATGTAAATAGAAAATTATAAAAAACCAACAAAAACCATAAAAATCAGAAAAATAGAAAATACCAAAAATAGTTTTTTTAGGGCATGTCTTCTGGTATCGATAACATTTACGGTCCTAGAAATGTCATTCAATAATGACACGGGTCTTTAAATGAAGTTCGAGTAGAAGTTCAAAAAGTTTTCAAAACATGCCTAAATGGCTTACAGTTATTTCAGACTGTAAAACGGACTTAAAAATTATGGCTTGCTATTACTTCAGATAGCAACCCGGTTTTTCAAAATGAGGAAAACACGTCGCCAAAAAGACGGTTGTTCCTTGCAAAAGGGTGCCTTTCATCCGAGCGTGAATTACTTTATATTCATGCACCCTCGATCTGATGTACGCTTTAGTGCGTCATTTCTCGTATAAGAAGAGAAATCTTCTTTTTATCGCCAATACTTTTCCTTCTATGATTTTTCAGGAAAGTATTTGTGCAAAACTTGGTGGTATCATGAAATTTTTGGAAATCAATCAGAACTCAAATTTTCATAAAATTTGAGGGGGAGAGTGATTTCAAAATTTTATGAATCATCAAAACTCACCACTTTGTACATATCAAGCAGCTTTGAAATGTGATGGTTATGTGTCAATACATGAATAGTTCATGAGTTTCTCGTTAAAATCCAAATCATTTAAAAACTCATCTGTTCTCACACATAACCGTCCCCCTCATAGATTGAGGGGGAGCTCAAAGATGTTCCAACTATCAGAAATGATTAAACCTGACCACGTTTTCTCCCAAAAAGCTTTCTAACTTATTTAAATCAATTGAGATCCAAAATCTCAAAAGGTTTGATATTTTTGATCAGGGGAGAGAACGTGATTTAAATAAGGAATCTGATTAAATGTGATCTTTTGGACTCAATAATAAGCTCCTTCATATGTGCTAAACTCTTTCATAATACTAAAGCACATATTAAGGGGGAGCGAAAGCCGTATTATGGTAATTGTGAAAAAATACCAAAGACCAACCATTTTACTTTATGTAATGGAGTTATAAGGTTGATAAGGTTAGGTATTAGTTCCCATGATCCAGCTAGAACCGGAGGGATCTTCCCAGGGACAATCCTCTAGTTAGAGTAGAAGTCCTTAGGTATGATAAAAAAAATAATGAGAAAAGTGAGAAAGGGAAGAGTGCCGACTGAGATAGAGCTAGAACTGGAACAAACCCAACAAGGTTCTAGTGATGAAGTCTCGGTAAGCACTGAAGGGGTTGAAGAATGAAAAAGAAACGTAAATGAGAAAGGGTGAAAAGAGATAGCCCTCCAAATATTCAACCTTAGGGCAGAAACCGAGTTCAATACACATGCTACTGGTGATTACTAAGGTAACACTGGTATTGAAGACAAGACGTCATGGACCCAGTGACGCACTACACTAACCTTCCTAGCCACTCAAGTTCTCTTAAAGGACTTGTTTCATTCTCACGGGGAACCCTGCATAACTATCGACCGCTCATTGCGAGCCATGTCGATATTGAAATAGGAGACACCTCTCCAGTCTCCGGTAGCGGATTCAAAATGCACTATTGAGTCTAGAGCCAAAAGATCATCCATAAATATCACTAGGACACACTTCCAAATATGCTTACTGTTTCATACACCGTGGAAAGTAAGAAAATATATTAAGAGTCCTACGCATTATCCTTGTGGTATTGCCAGAACATCCGAGTGATATGAAAATATTCACAATGAAGATGGAAATCCCTCTAGAGTCAACATCAAACAAGCTCTTGGTGGGTTACATGTGAGATCCTTCATGGATCAAACTTGTGACAACTGGAAAGAAACGATTGGGCGATTCAATTCTGAATCAAACTTGTTCCAGGAAATGAATTGACGGATACTTTTGGAAAACCCTTTGATGTGCTCAACTACTGTCTTTCGAGCACATCGACTGTGCATAAATTTTCAAACAAAAGTATTATTGATTGAAACTTGATTTTGCTCATAAAACTTTCGTCGTATTGCAAAATCTCTTTATTCCACAATATGCGATTGTCTTTCAAATCAATTTCTCATTAATCAATGAATCCTAATTTGCTGGTTCACTCACTCCGTGTTGTCTACTTTGAGACGCTCCGGTTTGAGAAAGGCTAGTACAGCTGCGAAACCCTGTCAAGGAAATTCTTCGGAATTCTACCTGATCACAGGCAGTATTTATACTGATTAACGGGGAACCGTGGTTCTTGCAACCCTATTCAACGAAGGTGAACAAAGACACTTTTGTATGTTTATTGCTAACTGTTGTTTGCAGGAACACCCGACGGTTGCAGCTGATGGCAAATGAGATGTCAATTCATAACCTCATGCTCACACTCCACACTCACAATTAAAGACATCATGAAAAGTGAAAGATCAACAACAATGCTGCCGCAACTCTGATGCAAAGTTTCATGATCCAGAAAAGTGTGAGCATGACGGTCTGATGGTCACTACATCACATGGAGGCGATTCCACAAAGGATGATTTGGAGATTTACGATGGCTGATGATCTCAAAGAAAGCTCAAAGATCACACAACTCAAAGGAACTTATGCTCAAAGATCTCTACTTGCCGTACAAAGATTGCACTTGAAGAATTAAAAGATACAAGCTAGAGCTAAAGATCAATTTATAGAGTGTTAAGCTTCAATTTATTTTTTCTGGGGTGACCTCCCTTAGGGGGAGATTGCTAGGATTAAGAAAAAGCTTCGGTCACCCCATGTATTTACATACTTAGCATAGCTCTTAGTTTTGTATATAATAGATTAGATATAGTCACACCGTGGAGGACGGACGGGTCTTTACCCACTGTACACCCGATCCATAGCCCGCAGGAGGGCGGTTATTATATATACCCTCTTCCCACCAAGGGAGAGGGTTGGTTGTTTCATAATACACACACACAACTAGTGTTTTTCTCTCTCAAGAAACATCGCCTCTCTACTCTCTTTCTCTCTCTAACTTTAACAATGAAAACTGATGCGCGTGGGATTGCTTACGCACTTTGTTTTACCTCTCAAGGGATCTCAAGAGGCTTACAATCCCCACCAGGCAGTGTACCTGACCGATGTAGTATAGTGTAGTGGCAAGTACCGGGGGATTGATCGTTCTCTCACAGGGAA
>LBNU01002753.1:51168-70106 GCA_014162995.1 Artemisia annua | reverse complement strand
TAGGATTAAGAAAAAGGTTCGGTCACCCCATGTATTTACATACTTAGCATAGCTCTTAGTTTTGTATATAATAGATTAGATATAGTCACACCGTGGAGGACGGACGGGTCTTTACCCACTGTACACCCGATCCATAGCCCGCAGGAGGGCGGTTATTATAAGTGTATATATACCCTCTTCCCACCAAGGGAGAGGGTTGGTTGTTTCATAATACACACATACAACTAGTGTGTTTTCTCTCTCAAGAAACATCGCCTCTCTACTCTCTTTCTCTCTCTAACTCTAACAATGAAAACCATGTTCTTCCATCTTCCAAGACCACCCGAATCACCACAAGAATCAACACATGTTTGATCCTACAGTTTATGTATATCTTATCGATTCATGACTTGCTCAAGTCAAGCCAGACCAACAACAGGATATATCTGGAATTGGCAACACTAGTTAAGATGATTTCAGAACCATCAGATGATGACCACAAGAGAATAAGGTATAAGAAAATGCAGAAATCAGCAAGGAAAAATGTGAAACGAACATTTGGTGTTCTGAAGAAGAAATGTGCGATACTTGCCAATCGCGCAAAAGCTCTAAAAAAGATAGAATAATAAAAATGATGTATACATGCATCATTTTACATAATATGGTTCGAAAACACAAACAAAGGCGATATCTCCCGAATGATACCCGGAGGAATGACATCAACCGAAAGACCCTATACGATCTGATGAACAAATGCGAAAAATGATGAGGTAAATCAGATCACATCAAGCGCATCAAAACCTTCGTGCCGATTTGGTCGAACATTTGTCTCATAATATTTAATTTCAGTTTTAAATGTTACATTTTTAATATTCGAAGACTATGTAATATTTTTAATTTATGAATAAAATTTTTCTATTTCGTATGTTTACGTTTTTATATTTTTACGTTTACGTTTTTAATTTTGTAAGTATTAAAAAATGGGAGTTAAGGTGACCATAAAAGGTGACCTTGTCCACAAATAAGTGAGTGGGTGTGAGGGGAAGTAAGATGAGAGAGAAAGCTGACGTGACGCTGAGGTGTAAGGTGAAAATGTGTTTACCTTGGTCTCTAGTCTAAGATTTTTAAATATGTATTGATTCAGAGTTGAAACTATATATTATACGTTTGTATTACAACTTTACATGGGTAAAAACGTAACCGGTCCCTCAATCCTTGTTCTAATAAAGTCTCGCGGTTGATGAAATTACATCGGAGAACTAAGATTACAACTTAGGTCGTGTTTAGTTCAGGTTATTTTGAGGAAATTGAAGAAATTTGAAATTAGATTTCCTAGTCAATCATGTTTGGTTGTATAGTTGAAGGCAATTTAAATGTTGAAAACATTATATAGTGGGTAATTTAGATATCCTTTGCTAGCTAAGAAATTTTAAATTCTGTAGGGACAGAAAAATTTCAAGCCTCAATATTTGACAAAGTTAACCTTTGGTAGGGACATGAAAATTTCAAGCCTCATAAATCATAATTGCCGGATGTCTTGGACCCACTCTGTGATGACATTAATATCTTTGACCAACTTAAGTGAACCAAACATGCGACAAGTAGAATTTCAAATTTTAGCACATTTAATTCTTATGAAATCTAAAATTCCATCATTTTAATTTATATGAACCAAACGCCCCCTTAGTTTATGTATTAAGTTACATTAGAAATCAATGATTTTGTAGTAATTTGTTGTTGTATTTATGTCATTATTATTGTTATTAAAATGTCGACACATCTAGTAACGTTGCGGCATATGATTTTTTTTTGGGGGAGGGGGGGGGGTTGGTGGATAGCTTGCTTTATATTTGACACTAACGAGCTTTGCAAAAGACAAAGAAAGTGGCAACCTACAAATCTAAATGGAAAGTTTTCTTATTGTGCTTTTCAAAGACGTACAAAATCGTCGGTAGAGGGAAATTGACGACAACAAGGTTTGTTCAACCCTTGCGATGCACAGGGTCGATATCTTATATATTTAAGAAAGATTTAATTTCTCTCTTACTATATAAAGACAATTTATTTCTATTTTTCTCTTTTAGTTATACTTATCATATCTATACTATAAGACCTTTTAAATAAGGAAGTTTTAAAATTTTTAAGACAAAAAACATTACTATAAAAGAAAATTTCAATTTGTTGCTGGTGCTGGTGCTGTTGCTGATGCTGGTGCTGAAAAAGATTAAACTTGTAGCTTTTATTTTTGCAGTAGTGTTGGTGTTGTTGCTGAAAAAGATTAAAATCGGTTAATTTGTGAAAAAATAACTTTTACCAAAATCGAATTTCGGTTTGGTTTTGATTTTAGCCAAAAACCGACCCAAACTGAACCGTGCACACCTTTACATAAAGTATGAAAAATATGTAATCGAAATATATTGTTCGTCAAAAAATTTAGTTACAGAGTACCCGCCGCCGCAATGCGCAGGTACCCTTCTAGTTATCTTATAAATCACAAAGAAACTTTTGGGCATTAAATGTTTTAAAATTCAACATTACAAATATAAACAGAAAGTTTTCTTATTATGTTTTTCAATGACTTACCAAATCGTCCGTAGAGGGAGATTGACGACAAGGTTTGACCAACCCTTGCGTTGCACCGGGTCGATATCTTATATATTTAAGCCAGATTTAATTTCTCTCTTACTATATAAAGACAATTTATTTCTATTTTTCTCTTTTAGTTATACTTATCATATCTATACTACTATATAAAGAGTTTATGATATTCTAAATAAGGAACTTAAAATTTTTAAGACAAAAAACATCACTATAAAAGAAATTTCAATAGCTTATTACATATACACATAAAAGTAACATCTAAAAAATTAATTGTTTTAAATTTATAAACTTGTAACATCTAAATTAATTGTCTTTAACCATCATCTATGAATATAACACATCAAACAACTTACTCCAAAAAAAAAAATCCTTTCATATTTGTACCTCACCACCCACCTTCTACCAAAATCCCATTTCTGTTTTGTTTTGATTTTAGCCCAAACTGACCCAAACCGAACCGTGCACACCTCTACATAAAGTCATTATCACAAAAATTATGTAATCGAAATATATTGTTCGCCAAAAAATTTAGTTACAGAGTACTCGCCGCCGCAACGCACGGGTACCCTTCTAGTTATCTTATAAACCACAAAGACACTTTTGGGCATTAAATATCTTAAAATTCAGCATTACAAATTATAGGGATAATTCTAAAAATGACCATGTTGCCCAATCGATGAAGATTTTTGACCTTGTATTTAAAAATTCTTAAACTGACCAGTTGCCTAGTTGCCCAAAAACGTGTCGCTGCTCATGGGACGAAAAGTGTCCCAAGTTGCCCAAAAAATGGAGGCGTTGCCCAAAATTTCGCCACTTGGCGTCCCCCCGTTAAGTGTGGCGTTGGGCAACTGGTTAGTTTAGGAGTTTTCAAATCCAACGTCAAAAATCCTCATCGATTGGGCAACTTGGTCATTTTTTGAATTATCCCCAAATTATATTGCTAAACTTACAAGTAAATTAAAAACAAGTAGACATTTTTAATACCTTAAACTTCAACATTTCTATACATAGTGTACAACTTTTTAATGCTCTAAACATTAAATTAAATACAATTAATACTCCTATTAAAACACCCTCATTACTTAAAGGTATAAATGATTTATTCACATTGTCCAATTAAAGCATATTTACCAAATTAAATACAACCAATTAAAACACCTCTTAGTAAAAAGTACAGTAAATTTTCACATAATCTAAAATATAGAATAATTAAACACACTAATTAATGTTATTTTTAAAACACTCCTAAAATGAGAAATACATGTTATTATTCATATTGTACAAACTAATAAAACACACAAAACTTCATACAAGCTAACAAGTTGATAGTACATATAGTTTTAAAAACCGAACCGGACAAACAGGTTCAACCTGGAACCAGTGGCGCCACCGGTTCGGCTAGCCAATAAAATCCATCCGAAAATGAACCAAAGAGGACACGTTGGAACCGATACAAACTAGTGAACCAGGCCTCGTCGGGATCTATTTCTCCGGTTAATCGTCCAAGGTATCCGCTGCTACAACGTGCGAGTACCCTGCTAGTTATGTTTTATATGTTTACGTGATTTGTATGAACATGAAAATATGATAAGATTAAACAAAACTCTTTCATAATTATCTAGGTCAAATACGTTATATTATATTACTTGGTCTTCTAGTTTGTATATTTGTTTAAAGCGTCCTGGTTTCATCAGATAATCGAAATATTCAAAATAGTTATAATAATTACTATGATTATTATAAGAAAAACCGTTGTATTGTTAGAGACGTCCTTTTTGATGTATGTAGGCGTGCTGGGATCTTCGCCAAGAAAGAAGCGCCTGTGAACTTTTTGACGAACCCGTCGGATGGAAGATCTACATTGAGACCGGCTGACATTTTTATTTTTGGATGGGTTGGAGGGAAACATGCTGTGTGGATCTGACCGGGGTTTCTCCTCTCGTGGGGTTGAGTAGTCGGGGTTTTACAGCTGGGCATGCCGCTTTGAAAGCCGCCTCGTGCAAAGTGACAAAACACGAGAAAGTATGCATTGAAAATCAACACGTGTTTATTCCTTTCGCGTTTGATACATTTGGTTTCCTTGCACCTGAGGCGGTGGAACTACTCAACAGAGTCCAACGAGTTATGAACAGTAATGTTATGACACATANATACGTTATATTATATTACTTGGTCTTCTAGTTTGTATATTTGTTTAAAGCGTCCTGGTTTCATCAGATAATCGAAATATTCAAAATAGTTATAATAATTACTATGATTATTATAAGAAAAACCATTGTATTGGTAGAGACGTCCTTTTTGATGTATGTAGGCGTGCCGGGATCTTCGCCAAGAAAGAAGCGCCTGTGAACTTTTTGATGAACCTGTCGGATGGAATATCTACATTGAGACCGGCTGACATTTTTATTTTTGGATGGGTTGGAGGGAAACATGCTGTGTGGATCTGACCGGGGTTTCTCCTCTCGTGGGGTTGAGTAGTCGGGGTTTTACAGCTGGGCATGCCGCTTTGAAAGCCGCCTCGTGCAAAGTGACAAAACACGAGAAAGTATGCATTGAAAATCAACACGTGTTTATTCCTTTCGCGTTTGATACATTTGGTTTCCTTGCACCTGAGGCGGTGGAACTACTCAACAGAGTCCAACGAGTTATGAACAGTAATGTTATGACACATAGATCCACGGATATAGTTTTCAAAAGAGTTAGCTTTGCAATACAAAAAGGGCTAGCGGCGCAGCTTGTTGCTCGTTTGCCTTCAACCACTATGTAAATTCTATTTTGATGAAATAAAATTTGTCAATTGTTAAAAAAAAATTGTTAACTAATGACAAAAAGAAGTTTAAATTGAGAATGGATATTGTCTTCGTGTTGCGACGTGATTAAACACGTTTGAATAGTATAGTTGTAATTTATAACTATTCGATAATAGAGAAATATATATTATGTGGTAAATTTTAATGGTTATCTTATATACTAAAAGCTTAAGAAGTCTTATAAATATAAAGTGGTCATTATAAATGTTTCATGCATTGAAAGTTAAATATGTAGGATTCAAGCAAACCAACCATCTCACAAATTGAATGTATAGTTTTAGTTTTAGGTACACAAAGCATTTCAAATTCCAAGTATTAACCACACAAACCACAATTATTGTTCTAACTCTTTTCAACTTCTTCTTTTAAGTATAAATAGCTCAATCTTGCAAAACACAACACACACCAAACCAAAAATCACAAAAAAATAAAAAAAAGACCCTTTTCCAGGATCTTGAAGCCATCAACGGAAAAAGAAGTCATCTTTTATTTTTATTAGAATTTACTAGCAAAAAGAAAGAAAGTCGATTCATAAAGAAAGCATGTTATTTCATATAGATGAAACCAATACCCGACTACGTAGGGCTGAGCACTGTAGGTTCAAAACTGAACCGGACCGACGAAACCGACCGAACCGACAAAAACCGAACCGGACCGACGACCCGTCGGTTCGGTTTCAGTTTTAGGTTTTACATTACTTCGGTTTCGGGTCGGTTCGGGTCGGTCCGGTTCGGCCCAAAACCGACAAAAACATACCAAAATACACTTAGACCGACAAAACCGAACCGAACCGCCGAAAACCGAACCGACCCGACGGCCCGTCGGTTTGGTTTCGATTCCGGTTTTTCATGAATTTCGATCCTCGGTTTTTTTGGTTCGGGTCGGTTCGGGTCGGTTCCGACCCGATGCTCAGCCCTACGACTACGAATACATATCAACTATCACTAAACGACCAACGAATAGAGATAAACCCCCACCGAAACGGCAACAATAATGGTGGCGGTAACGGGTGTCGTTTATAGAGAGATGTGTGTTATATTGTGGAGCTATCTATATCTATACTACTTATAATGCATATTGCACCTTCTCTCCTATTAATTTTTTAAGATATCCTAAAATAGATTTTTAAGTAAATACACCTATTAACGCATTATGTACAATTAACTTTTGCACAACTAATTACATAAATTGATTGGTCAACAAACATCATTAATGTAATTTTTAAAATACCCCTTAAGTGAAAAATACAAATAATTAAACCTATTGTACAATCCATCCACTTTATGATACATCAACACATTTAATCCCTTTTAGTAATATAGAAACGCTAAAACTCAACATTACAAGTTAGAGTAATTAATGGGCTATATGTACTTTTACCGAAACAAATGAGTCATTTATTCATTTTTAATAGACAAACGTTTCACGTAAATGTAATCATACTAATCACTTTTATAAACTTTACAAGTAAGTGACCATGTAAGTTGAGAAGGAATCCAAAAATCAATTCTTTTATATAAGATACCTCAAACCATGTTCTTGGTCATCCTTGGTTCTAAGTCAAAAAAAAAATAAAAATAAATAAAATAAAAAAATGATGAAGACGAGGAAGAATAATCAACCAACAACAACAATAACCTAACATCTAGCCTATCCCATCTCTTTCATCAACAACAAAACCAAATCCACCTCTATCCAAATCCCATCACCCCTTACCTCTCGAACAAAAACTCCAACAAATCCCATCTCATGCAACTGCAACTGCAACAAGACTCGAAACAAAATGAACAAAAAGGATCTCAGTTTCTTCTTCATGTCACAATACTACAATAGAAGATCAAACACGAAAAGATTTTTCATCATAGATCTATGACTTTGATAATATTCGAATACATAAAGAACGAACAAACCCCATCAGTTCATTCATTCTTTCATTCATTCATAGAAAATAATTATTAAACAAAAATCAAAAAAAAATCCAAACCTACCTTAGACCATTTCAGTAAGATCTTGAAGCAGTAACCAAACGAGTTAAAGGGTTTGTCTGGTTTGATTCTTTCGTCGAAGGGTCTTCGAAGCTGTGACATTGTTGGTACTACACTTATAGTCGATTAACAAAGGTTGTGTTTGTGTTCGGTTGGTTTGATGTAGATGCATGATGAACTCAAATAAGTACATTTTATCATCATCATCATTTATCCTATTTATTTGACTTGTTTTATTATATTATTTATGAGAATCAGTGCTTTAATGTTTACTTTAGTGATTCTCAGGTAAAAACAAGTAATAGGTGAAACTTGGCGATTTTGGACTAATTATGGAGCAAAACAAGCGAGATGTCAAAAGTCTACTGAAATCCAGAAGATGCGCCGTATCTCACTTAACAGATACGCCGCAATATCATACTTAGATGAATTCGAAGACCATTGCATGACTTTGAAGAATGCGCCGCATGTAAATTTGTCATGCGCCGCATGTAAATCTGTCATGCGCCGCATATAAAACTTTGGTCAAAGAAGAAGATCAAGCTCGTTCTACTCCAGATACGCCGCATTATACATTTGACATACGACGTATCACTATCAAGACTTCACCAGAAACCATCCAAGACAACTGAAGGACATGCGCCGCATACAAGGATCAAGATACGCCGCATCTATGGCGGTGTACGAATATTCCAGAATATAATAATCTTGGACCCCACGCGAAGTTAAGTCAATGCGCCGCATCTGCACATTATATGCGCCGCATCGAACCCTCAGACAGAAACTATAAATACCCAAAGACCTAGATGAATTTTGTGTGCAACATAACCCTAAGGAGCCGAATTCAGACGAACAAGCAACACAAGACATGCCCCAAACGAAGATATTATAGCTGTAAGAAGGTCCTGCATGTATACAATTCATTAAGTAGTTTTGTTTTTTTGTAATAGTAAGCTTTAATTCATCAAGATTGATGGCCGGTAGTATGTGACTGCGGAAAATCATATGCCCGCCTTAAAATTGCTTTCCCATCAATTAAAGTTTATATGTTTGATGTCATTGGTGAATTTATATTAGTGCTTTGATAACCTCTGTGTCTAGCTGAGCACTGCTGGGCTGCCATACCCCTTCCTCGCCTATTTAATCTGACGTCTTTGGATAACTAGGATAGTCATAAGTAATCATTAAGGGTNTAAGCTTTAATTCATCAAGATTGATGGCCGGTAGTATGTGACTGCGGAAAATCATATGCCCGCCTTAAAATTGCTTTCCCATCAATTAAAGTTTATATGTTTGATGTCATTGGTGAATTTATATTAGTGCTTTGATAACCTCTGTGTCTAGCTGAGCACTGCTGGGCTGCCATACCCCTTCCTCGCCTATTTAATCTGACGTCTTTGGATAACTAGGATAGTCATAAGTAATCATTAAGGGTTTACTCGCCGATATAATGAAACCAACAAGATAGGGTTAATTAATATACACTTCAAATAAAACTAGCAATAAAATAAGTGACAAGCTGCTTAATTATCAGGACAAGTCTTCTTACAGTCTATATTATCTATCTGTGTACGTGTATGCTATTCGCTGATTCGTGCTCATTAGTTTAATTTACTGTTTAATATAACCAATTTGTGCCAGTCTCTCAGGCTGAACCCCCTTTTGTTAGATTAGACTGTAAAACTAACTTAGGACATTAAAATACTGATTAGGATAACTAGATAATATGTTCCACTCTTAGTGATCGACACTCTACTTACCATTATATATAAACTGACCGGCTACATTGCTCGTTAAGTGTGTGTGTTATTGATAAGTCGGCTAACTATAAATTTAAAACTTGAGTAGGCATTAATACTGCTAAACCGCAATGACACATCACGCGCATCTAGTTTTTGGCGCCGCTGCCGGGGAGTGAATTGTTATTATCTGTTAAATTGATTAGTATTTTAATTAGGTTTTTCTTTTTATTAGGTTTTTAGACACTAACCACTAACTTGTTGGATATTAGATAGATTGCATTCATTGTATAATTTGCATATTTACTGTTTTTTGTGTGTTTTTATTTTCTGTAATTTTTTTGTTTGTTTTTATTTTTATTTTATTTTCTGTAATTTTCTGCATAACTGCTGTCGTTGAATTGTGCTGATACTAACGATACGGCGCATCTGTTTTCTCAGATGCAGCGTATTGCGTTTTAATAATTTTAAAATACAACGCGTTTAATAATTCGAGTACGACGTATCTTTTCCCCAAGATACGGCGTATTCTGTTTTTAATAAGAAAATTTTTCGAAACCCTAACGTCATGCGACGCATCTGTTTTAACAGATACGGCGNTGCATAACTGCTGTCGTTGAATTGTGCTGATACTAACGATACGGCGCATCTGTTTTCTCAGATGCAGCGTATTGCGTTTTAATAATTTTAAAATACAACGCGTTTAATAATTCGAGTACGACGTATCTTTTCCCCAAGATACGGCGTATTCTGTTTTTAATAAGAAAATTTTTCGAAACCCTAACGTCATGCGACGCATCTGTTTTAACAGATACGGCGTATTTAATATTTAAGTTAAAAACAATTTTCGAATTATTAAACAGAAGCGGCGCATCGATTTTATCGATACGGCGCATCTACCGAATCAAAAATCTTGTATTTTGAAACGTAACGAAAATATGGCGCATTAGTTTCTGCTAATATGGCGCATTTGGTTTTTATAAATATAATCGATTTTTGATATTTAACAAGATACGGCGCACTCTGATTTTTAAAGCGGCGTATCTATTTTCTTAATAAAAGTCTGATTTAATTTTAATGAAATAAGATACGGCATATCCCCTATTCCAGGATACAGTGCATCGTCTGCAGATATCAGCAACTTTTATTTTTTGTATTCCGTTTTTCGTTGTTAATTTTCCGATATTCTACTTTCTTGAACATACCCTACTGATGCTTTTGTGATGATTTCAGGAAGTGCATGACCAGAAGTTCAACGAAGAACTTATTCACACCTTTCGAAGATCCTGAACGAGCTTTACATTCACTAAGAAGGCTTTTCAACACAAAAAGCTTTGATCTTTCAAGTTCACTCGAGTTTGATTATTTTTCTGAACAAGAGGAAGAAAAAGAAACAGAAACAATGACGGAAAACACTGCTATGGAGGAATACATGAACAAAACCCGTGCTGACTACAGTTCAGGAGTTGCTAGACCAAAGTTTGACGACAAGTCAAAGTTTGAATTGAAGGGTCAGTTTCTCAAGGAGCTTAGTGAAAATGCTTTCAGTGGGACAGAACATGAAGATGCTAATGAACATGTAGAAAAAGTCCTCGAGATTGCAGATTTGTTTACCACAGAAGGAGTTTCTAATGACCAACTTATGCTTCGAATCTTCCCAATTTCGCTTAAAGGAGCCGCTAATAAGTAGCTAAGGAACGAACCATCTGGTTCAATCACAACATGGGATGATCTAAAAAGCAAATTCCTGAAAAGATATTGTCCACCTGCTAAAACTGCTAAAAAGATGGAGGCTATTAACAACTTCAAGCAAGAGCCCGATGAAACTCTCTATCAGGCTTGGGAGCATTTTAAAGATTTGTTGGTATAATGTCCTCAACACTATCTAACCACAATGCAGGAGATAATACTGTTTTATCAAGGATTGGATGTGCCTATTAGACAAATCTTAGATGCTAAGGGAGCTGTACCACAAATGAGTGCAGCTAATGCTAGAAAAGCTATCCAAGACGCTGCTGATCATTCTCAAAAATGGCACGATGGGACCTCTACTAGATCTAAGAGCAGCACTAATTTTGACGGGTTTGCTGCAATTCAAGCTCAATTGGATAAAATTAGTAGAGGGATGAAGAAAAGAGATGAAAAAGTGTATGCTGCCCAAGTTGGATATGAAAAATGTGAAGGACCTCACTACACTAAGGATTGCCCTACAAAGAATGAAAGTGAGACTTTTGAAGAAGCATACTACACACAATTTGGACAACCATTCCAACCTTCAGGAAAGTTTAGGGAAGCTACTCCGGGGTACTATCAAAAGTACAATGGAAATCCCACATATCAAGAGAGAAGGCAGACTTTAGATGACATTCTAAAGCAAATTATGGCCGATGCTGCTAAAAGACATGAAGAAAAAACTGCTATGATCAAAGAAATCCGAGCCTCAACGGACACTATCACAAGAAATCAAGGAGCTTCGATCAAAGCATTGGAACAACAAATTGGTCAAATGGGCAAGGTACTTCAAGAAAGGGGAATTGGAGGTCTACCTAACTCAACTGAAACTAATCCAAGAGATCATGTCAAGGCCATAACCACTACCGAAGAAGTCATGCCTAACATACCTTTTCCTGGACGATTGAAGAATGGTGATGCTTTAAAACCCCAATATTTCTTTAACTCTTCAATTAGCGTTAGGAGACTACTCAAGGAAAAGTCAAGGATTGAAGAGGAGATCAAGGCTGCAATGAAAGAAGAGAGCTCTGCAACCGATCTACATGCCTTGCCTCATAAAGAAAAAGACCCAGAAAGTTTTACTTTACCTTGTTCAATTAATAACATATCTTTCAATAATGCATTAGCTGACTTAGGTAGTGTTAGTGATATGCCCTTTAAGACATTCACTACCCTAGGACTAGGAAAATTAGCACCAACTAAGCTGCTTATTGAATTGGCTAATAAAACGGTAAAACGACCTGAGGGGATTGCTGAAAACGTGCTAGTTAAGGTTGAGAAATTTGTGTTCCCTATAGACTTTATAATACTAGATATGCCCGAGGATGTTAAGATTCCCTTAATCCTTGGACGACCTTTCTTGTCTACTGCTCATGCTAAAATTGATGTATTTAAAAGAAAGATATCATTAAGAGTAGGGAATGACAAACTAGTCTATAAGTGCGAAAATCTGGTTAAGAGCATAATTAGAGGTGTCTATGTGCTAGGATTAAGAGAAAATATAGACCTCGACCTAGAAGCTAGATTTATGGGAGAAATCTTAGTGCAAAATAAATCAATTGAATGCTATGATGGATATTATATTGAATTAAATGACCTTAAAACGCCATTAGGATTCAATGATATGTTTGTAAAAGATGATGAACCCAATAAAACTGAAATTACGGATAACCCTAGTATTAATGTTATAAACACTAGAAATTACGATGAATTTGAGAGGTATCCTAGTTTTTGTGATTATGGTAGAAGGATCTATGCGGATAACGCTTACAACTTACAATTTCCTTGCATGATAGGCTATAAACAAGTTATCGCCAACTTCTTCCCTATTTTACCAATTAACGTAATGTCAAAACCTTTTATAATTCTATTATGAAAAAGAAGGTTGAATATAGAGGAAAGAATGTAATTGGAGCTTTTATGAAGGTACCTATTTTGTTGGAAAATTTGTTATTGTCACTGATTTCGCAGTTGTAGAAGACATGGATGCCTATCGCGATAAAGAGATGGGTGATGTGATTGTAGGAGAACCATTTTGTAGAGAGATTACTGTTAATGCCAAGAGATTTGAAGGAAGAATAACCTTTCAAAATGGAAGAGATGTTATCACTTTCATGATGCCTCGCGCTCACCCAATTTCTAAACATGCCACTAACAAATATTGCTATAAATTTTCATCATTTGTTTATGTAGATGACAAAGACAAGCAGAATGGGATCATATATCCATATCAAAAGATGAAGGGATTCTACAAAGGAGTGTTGAAATTAGGACCTGAATATGAACAAGATGAGCTAATGAGCAAATACATCATGAAGTGGCATTTGGGAATCGATGATGGAAAATAAGGAGCTGAACGTGAGTCTAACTTTAAGACTTTGGAATAAAGACAAGTGCTGACCGGGAGACAACCCGGATATCTTTATCTTATTTTCTGTTTTGTGTCGAGTCTGTCAGACCTGTAGTAGATGCGGCGCATCTCCATCATAAGATGCGGCGTATCATTTGCACAGGTCATATCTTATTTTATTTTTCTGCATTTTTATTTTTGACTTTAAAACATTCTGTCAGTTTATTTAATGTGGCGCATCCCTGGTTAAGGATGCGACGCATCTTTTATTCTGATTCGTATAAATTCCAGGCTCGATACGGCGCATCCTCTTCCATAGGATGCGGCGCATCGACTGACCTGATAATTTACAGTTTTATTTTTTTCAGTTTTATTTTTCTAACTACTAATGTATTATGCAAGTTTGAACCTTCTTAACTCAGGTGTGTTAAAGTTTAGGTGGTATTATAGATTCCTGTACTTTTTGTGGAACATCGATGATAAAGCGTAAACGTTTCTCATCCACAAGAAAGTAGATTTTTGCTCATAAACGCATAATGGAGGATCANTCTGATTCGTATAAATTCCAGGCTCGATACGGCGCATCCTCTTCCATAGGATGCGGCGCATCGACTGACCTGATAATTTACAGTTTTATTTTTTTCAGTTTTATTTTTCTAACTACTAATGTATTATGCAAGTTTGAACCTTCTTAACTCAGGTGTGTTAAAGTTTAGGTGGTATTATAGATTCCTGTACTTTTTGTGGAACATCGATGATAAAGCGTAAACGTTTCTCATCCACAAGAAAGTAGATTTTTGCTCATAAACGCATAATGGAGGATCATTCCGAGCAAATATCATGGGAGTTTTTCCATTCTAATTCTTTTATTTTCCAGTTATTAACCTTTAGCACAAACAACGAGGTTGTTTAACTTAAGTAGGGGGGGGGGGATGGAGAATTAGAATGCTAACTTGTCCCAAACTTTTTCAAAGTATGCTTAAAATGCGCTTAAATATACCAAAATTTAAAAAAAAATTAGCATGTTTTTGTTTAAGTCTAAATTACATAACCGCACACATAACCTTATTTCTTCAAAAGATTAAAACTTTAGTGTGCCGGTGACTTGTTAACTTTAGAACTTGGCTTGTATACTATTCGAGACCACCATAATGAGTATTATTTATATAATTGGAGTGACTTGTCTAACTTGGTAAATTTCTAGGATTACACCCAAAAAGCCTTTATATGTTATGTGATATTAACTAGCTACACTGTTTAGTTAACCCCCGTATAAACCCTTTTGTTTACTCTCACCTTTAGAGTAAGATACCCCTAGAAAAACCCGCAGAACCATTCCTTTCGATTCTCACACCAATGTTAAAATGTTTCATTACACCCTTACACCTTAGCCTACCCTGTAGATTAAAATCCGTGGTTAGTTACTTTAGGCAAAGTGTGTTTCCTTACATTACCTGTGTTCGCGTGCGTAATTCATTATCTTTGGTTAGGTCAGGAAATTGCACAATGCAATTGGAGTGAAAGTACATATTGTATATTTTTAGTTTATTTTTTGTGTGTTTACTACTTTCACTATTACAGTTATTTCTGAAAGTTATGAAAAGTATGAAAAAAATTGTCCGAAAAAATCGTGATAGAAAAAGTTGGAAATTTTACACATAAAAAAAATAGAAAAAATAGAAAAGAAAAAGAAAGAGAAGAAGTTAGAAGTTTGTTTTAACCAACTTATGTAAAGTTTTTTATTAAGTGGGAGATATCACCACTATTTGTTGTTGTATATTATATTTATGGATTGAATGGGAGTTGGCCGTTATGGGAACGCCAACTAAGGATTATTCTTTGTTTAAGATTTTATTGAGTATAATTCGTGTCTACCTAAAGCGTGAGTTACATGAGTCAAAAGCGTGAGTTATTCAATGATATTAGTCTTATTCATGGGATGGTTGGGAAAGTAATTAACCATACTTAGGATTTTAATTTATTTGTTTGTTTTGTTTATTTTTCATTTTACACCAATTTATATCCTAAATGTTATCCCTACCCAACCGTATTGTTATATTCGTCGTTAGCTTTCGAGCATCCGGATATGATGATGGCTAAGTGAGAATATTGAATGTATGAATAAGGTAGTGACCATCCGAGTATTAGATTAATTGACTAGCGCGCTAGCGATCTAGTGTGTGACTTGGTGACCATCCGTTATGCAAATAACGCGCTAGCGATCTAAGAAGTGCACTAGTGACCATCCGTTAGTTGAAGCGTCGAGGACTCGCGCTAGCGATCTACTAAGTTTGTACATGAGATGTTTGAACGAAGCTAGGTTCAACCCTTAAGCCTCAAAACCCTTTTTTACCGCTTTAGACTTGTTACTCCTTGGCTTTAGTGGTGGAGATGTGTATACTTGTCAAGCTTATGATAGAATATTCGTCACAATTGAGCAACTAAACGATTTAGAATTGTTTTTATATTGAAAAATTATTTTGTTTCTACTTCGTTAAGTGTTTGGTTGTGTGATTATGATGAAACGAATACGTGCTTAATTATTAAAAATAAATCCTAATACCTTTTAGGATACATTTTCATAAGATTAAATCTAAGGTTTACTTGGGGACAAGTAAAGTTCAAGTGGGGGGATATTTGATGAACTCAAATAAGTACATTTTATTATCATCATTTATCCTATTTATTTGACTTGTTTTATTATATTATTTATGAGAATCGGTGCTTTAATGTTTACTTTAGTGATTCTCAGGTAAAAACAAGTAATAGGTGAAACTTGGCGATTTTGGACTAATTATGGAGCAAAACAAGCGAGATGTCAAAAGTCTACTGAAATCCAGAAGATGCGCCGTATCTCTCTCAACAGATACGCCGCAATATCATACTTAGATGAATTCGAAGACCATTGCCTGACTTTGAAGAATGCGCCGCATGTAAATCTGTCATGCGCCGCATATGAAACTTTGGTCAAAGAAGAAGATCAAGCTCGTTCTACTCCAGATACGCCGCATTATACATTTGACATACGGCGTATCACTATCAAGACTTCACCAGAAACAATCCAAGACAACTGAAGGACATGCGCCGCATACAAGGATCAAGATACGCCGCATCTATGGCGGTGTACGAATATTCCAGAATATAATAATCTTGGACCCCACGCGAAGTTAAGTCGATGCGCCGCATCTATTTACTCAATGCGCCGCATCGAGCCCTCAGACAGAAACTATAAATACCCCAAGACCTAGACAAATTTTGTGTGCAACATAACCCTAAGGAGCCGAATTCAGACGAACAAGCAACACAAGAGCCCCAAACGAAGATATTAGAGCTGTAAAAAGGTCCTGCATGTATTCAATTCATTAAGTAGTTTTGTTTTATTGTAATAGTAAGCTTTATTTCATCAGGATTGATGGCCGGTAGTATGTGACTGCGGAAACTCATATGCCTGCCTTAAAATTGCTTTCCCATCAATTAAAGTTTATATGTTTGATGTCATTGGTGAATTATATTAGTGCTTTGATAACCTCTGTGTCTAGCTGAGCACTGCTAGGCTGCCATACCCCTTCCTCGCCTATTTAATCTGACGTCTTTGGATAAATTGGATAGTCATAAGTAATCTTTAAGGGTTTACTCGCCGATATAATGAAACCAACGAGATAGGGTTAATTAATATACACTTCAAATAAAACTAGCAATAAAATAAGTGAAAAGCTACTTAATTATCAGGACAGGTCTTCTTACAGTCTCTATTTATCTATCTGTGTACGTGTATGCTATTCGCTGATTCGTGCTCATTAGTTTAATTTACTGTTTAATATAACCAATCTGTGCCAGTCTCTCAGGCTGAACCCCTCTTTTGTTAGATTAGACTGTAAAACTAACTTAGGACATTAAAATACTGATTAGGATAACTAGATAATACGTTCCACTCTTAGTGATCGACACTCTACTTACCATTATATACAAACTGACCGGGTACACTGCTCGTTAAGTGTGTGTGTTATTGATAAGTCGGCTAAATATAAATTTAAAACTTGAGTAGGCATTAATACTGATAAACTGCAACGACACATAACGCCTCTCAATGCAGATTTGAGAGAGAAGTAGATGTGGGGTGAATGGAGTTACAAATGACTAATGATTAGGGTTGTGGTGTATTTAGGTGTAAGTTGGATGGGCTACACTTAGACTAAATGGGATTGTATGAACTAGCCAATACTTGGGCGGGTTAGTATTGGACTTGTGTTGAACCGGTTTATTGGGTTGTTAACTTGGTTGTGTTTGGACTATTTGGGCCGAGCGTTAACTAAACCAAATATACAAGATTTTTGTTGAATAAAATTCGTATATAAGCATTATTTTACTTAATTTTTAGTATCATTTGGTTAATGGTTAAATTAGAATGTATAATTCACCGGAATATTTTATTTCAGGGTACCCGCCGCCGCTAGTGAGTATTGGTTGAGATTTGGTTTCTAGAGGGAAGCAGTTGGTTGAGATTTGGTGTCTACAGAGAAGCAGTTGTGATGAAATATTTTTTGACTGCGGGTGGAAGGATTAAGGTTGTTAGTATTTGTGTTGGTATTATTTAGCATGAATTTAGGATAATATATATAGTTATTGTTAGGCTTATTTTCTTAACTGAATATTTGGCTTGGGCTTAAGTAATGTATTACGTAGTATAGTAATAACAAGATTGATGTGTTATACAAATTTATACCATGTTGAGGTCCAGTCCAAATAAGGGTGCCTACAACTTTATACATTGGTCATGAATGTTGAGGTTCGGTACAAGTTTTTATTTTTTATTTTATTTTTATTTTTTTTTTATTTTTTTTTAATGATTAAAATTCGAGCATGTGATGATACATAATTATTTTGAAAGAATAGTTATAAGTCTGGGCTACTTACATTACATGAATATTGGAGACTCATCCTTGGTGTTGGTTTGCAACTGTTTTTATTTACTTTCGTTGTAACAATATTGTTTTGTTTTTTGAGTTTTTTGTTTCGGTAATAATTGACTCGCAGAGTTGCATTTAGGTAGAAGTTTATTGTATAGAGATGGGTAGTTCATTAAGTTCTCTAACATTTGGAATTGTGCCACTGAAAATTAATATATATCAAAGTATAAATGGTTTTATAACTATGACAAAGGTGTCAAATAAATAGGCAAAAAATAATTTATGTAACTTATACATATATTAAAAGATTACATGTGAAGAGACTATTTTAAATATAACATATTGAAAAAAGTCTCTTCATATATACTCTTTTAATGTCAAGAAACTATTTTAAATGTGTGACATGCTTACAAAAGATGTGATACCATCACAACTTAGATATATAATAACAAAAATAAGTGCCTAAGATTACGTGACACTTGGATACAACCTATATGTAACGCATGGGTCTTCATGACTATTCTTACAAAAGTTGTGATACCATCACAACTTACATACCTAATGACGAAAATAATTACCACACATTACCTTTTAGTTAAAAAAAAAAAAAAGCCCGTCACTTACAAAATGCATAACATTATCATCCTAAACATAAAAAAAAAGGTTATAAGTTAGCTTTAGTTTTATATCAAAATACAGGGATGTTACAATTTTGAGAATAAATACAAAATCTAAAGTTTATAAATAACTACTAATATGTCATAAAAAGTTTAAATATAATGTTACAATCTTGAAAATAAATACAAAATATAAACTTTATAAATAACTACTAATAT
>LBNU01002753.1:38592-50859 GCA_014162995.1 Artemisia annua | reverse complement strand
AAAAAAAAAAAAAAAAAAAAAAAAAAAAAAAAAAAAAAAAAAAAAAAAAAAAAAAAAAAAAAAAAAAAAAAAAAAAACCCGTCACTTACAAAATGCATACCATTATCATCCTAAACATAAAAAAAAAAAAGTTATAAGTTAGCTTTAGTTATATCAAAATACAGGGATGTTACAATTTTGAGAATAAATACAAAATCTAAAGTTTATAAATAACTACTAATATGTCATAAAAAGTTTAAATATAATGTTACAATCTTGAAAATAAATACAAAATATAAACTTTATAAATAACTACTAATATACATAAAAAGTTTAAATATAAAATTTACCGATCAACTAAGGCCATATTTACAAAAGTCTAATAACGAAAAAAATTACTGCACATTACACTATGACCAATTAGATAGAGCCCGAGTGCAACGCATGGGTCTGAATTACTTGTAAAATAAATGGTTGAAAGTAAAATGCTAGAAAAGTGTAAGGTCAAAAATGAAGGCAAATTGTTATTAGAGTTAATTACACAAATGGTCACTGTGGTTTGTTGAATTTTACGGATTTAGTCACTATACTTTTTTTTTCGCCGGGTCATATCACTGTGGTTTCTTTATATTATGGATCTAGTCCATTTTTCATTACCTCCGTTAGTCTTCTGTTAAATTCATTCATTTTCAAGTCAAAGTAGGGGTATTTTTGTCTTTTGTTCACCTCGTCTTCAACCTCATACTTTTCTTGACTTTTTTTTCTTTTTTTTTAATATTCTTGTAGGGTAAATTATAAAAAAAAGTATTATACTTGCCACTGTTTCATCTTCTGGGTAGCAAACAAAAAATTTTCATTTTCAGGGCAATAAACTTGTCTTTTTTTTATCTTCAGGGTAATATTGACTTGCTAAACCGGTAGATATTCCACCACCACCCAGAAGATGAATAGGTGGCAAGTATAATACTTTTTTTTTATAATTTGCCCTACCGGTAAATCTTTAGTTTATATTAAGGGTGAGCATTCCGACCGTTTGGACCGGACCGACCGACAAAACCGACCGGACCAACCAAAAAACGGACCGACCGAAGGACCAACGGTCCGGTCTCGGTCTGGGATTTTTCATTAATTCGTTCCTCGGTCCGGTCCGGTCTGCTCCGGACTGACCAAAAAACCGAAAAAACTTGCCAAAATCATGCCTAATTGGACCGGACCGGACCAAAAAACCGAAAAAACTTGCCGAAAACATCTCTCTCTCTCTCTCTCTCTCTCTCTCTCTCTCTCCTCTCCTTTTTGTTGATACGAAATCCAAGGTAGATAATCTGTGTACTTTCGAGGGGTAATTGGAGTTAATAACGAATAAAAATAATAAAATGGGTTAATAAATAAATGGTTGGGTATCGCTTGTTGTTGTTGTGTAGTTTTGGGTCGTAAAAAACAAGTGGTGCCGATGAAGTTTCAAACTTATCACCAAACAGGTTTTGATGAATGCCTGAGAGAAGATGTGGGTGGTGTAATACGGTTACTTCCGTGTTATTACATGATGGGAAGTAAATAACGGCGGTTGTGTGTGGCAGTGGTGGTGGTTTCAGGTAAAATAACGGCGGCTGTTGTTGATGTGGTGGTGTTTATCCGGTAGAAATATACAGCGACGAATGGTGAGGAAGGAGGAAGAGAGAGGAAGGAGAAAGGTGGGTGGTGGGTTGAGGTGGCCGGAGCGGCAGTGGTGGTCGGAGTGGGTGGTGATGGGTAGGGCAAATTATAAAAAAAAAAAAAAAGTATTATACTTGCCAACTATTCATCTTCTGGGTGGTGGTGGAACTTGGTACCGGTTGAGCAAGTCACATATTACCCTGAAGATAAAAAAAAGACAAGTTTATTGCCCTGAAAATGAAAAATTTTTGTTTGCTACCCAGAAGATGAAACGTTGGCAAGTATAATACTTTTTTTATAATTTGCCCTATTCTTGTAAGCAAAACTCAAAAAATTAGTTAGCATGAAATTTACTTTTGTAAAGATACAAGCCACCTATTTTAATCATAGTAACTATTTTATACTTATTTCAGCACACTATTTTTCTCTAAACAACAAATTTGCAAGAACACAAAATGAACACACCACTTCTTTCAACAGCTTCAGATAACCACCAATCACGTTTACACACGAACTATATTTCTCCAACAATGAAAACTTAATTGAGTAGCTTCGTGCAATCCAAAATCCTATCAAACAAATTTACTAAGCAAATAACATTACAAAACAAACTAGTGGCCAATACTTCAAATGCAGTGGGTTGCGTTTATGTTTGTGTTGGGTTCCCAAAATCAAGATCCATCCCAAAATGAAGAACCATCAACATTTATTTGTAATAAAAACCCAACTGATCTTTAAAATCCTTTCAACAACCTTGTACCTTAATCAACCCCACATAACCGAAAAACCCAACTAAAGCCACATATTAATTTGAGGGTTGAAAGTTCAAAAAGTAGTGGTTGCGTTTATCTTTGTGTTTTGACAAATAGAGAAAAGAGAGAAGATACATTTATGTTTTTGGGTTGCGTTTTCCAGTGAGTTACAGTTCCAACGAGGAACTGATGTGGGAACGGGACAGTGGTGGTGGGAAAGGTGTAGCACACTATCAGTTAGAGATAGATCCGAAAAGCGATATATATTCTCTTGTTTCTTAATCAGATTTCACATAGCACAGAAATCATGTGATGATATAACATAATCATGGGGATATTATGAGGTTTGTTTGTGATTGATAACTTACCGTAGTAAATTTATTGGTGTTATGGACAAAAGGAAATATGGGAAGTTTTGTCATTTCATTTGTTTGGAAATGCATTTAACAGCTAAGTAAACTGAACTAACGGAATTGGACTGAATCCATAACATATGCAAACCATAGTGATATGACCCGGCGAAAAAAAAGTATAGTGACTAAACCCGTAAAACCCGACAAACCACGGTGACCATTTATGTAATTAACTCTTGTTATTAAGTAAAAATTTTGTCTTCATTAATTGCGCTTAATCCTTTACCTAGTGGGCAGAGATTAGCAAAACCCTTGAGTAAATGGTTGAAATTAAAATGTTGTAAAATTATAAGGTCAAAAATGAGACAAACTATAAATTATATAAAGGAAATGGTTAAAAGTAAAATGTTATAGAAGTAGAAGATCAAAAGTAAAACTTTGGAAATGAATACGAGTAAATACATTTTTTTTTTTCTTAAACAAAGGTTTAGAATCTGTTTTCGAATAAATAAAATTTGGTTTGGAAATTGATATTAAATGTCGATACATGATTGCAATTTCAATGCTAATTGGTGGCACCAATTTCATATGTAATTTTGTTAATAGTGATTTCATAGTGTTTTATAGTATATTGTACTAAGTAGCTAAAAAACCTCTGTAATTCACGAGTATTTTAAAGAAACACCATATCAGTCTAAGCAATTCTAAAATATAAAGTTGTTACAAAGGAAAACATACATTATATCAACACAATAGTCAAACAACCGAAAAGAGCATAAAGTTCCATAATATTCTTGTTCTGTTTTAGAAATTTGCGTATATGTGACCTAAGAAGTCACTTATTTCTAATTTTACTCAACTTTGTGGCATATTACTAAATATAAGACTCTAAATGTGAACTGACAAAAATGTCTACAATTTTCATGTAAACTATCGTTTGTGCCTCTGGCAAAAAAAAAATAATAATAAAAATAAATAAATAACCATTTTTAAACGAAAAGAAAGTCCCTCCCTGTTTCTTGGACACCCGATTCACTTTAAAATTTTGAAAAAAATCAACTCTTAATTGGAATATAAGTATAATGAAATTACTAAATAACCGGTATAGATAATTCAAGAATGATTCATAACATTTTTTTTGAACTTAAACATCCTTTAAAGAAAACTAACATCCATACATATTACTCATCGAAAGTGAGAAAAGTTCTATAGGGAAAGTGACATCCCAACTAAACTCTAAAGTGTTTGAAAACGCATAACGGGCAACCTAGTGAGCTACTTGATTGCTTTCTCGATTAACCCACGAAAATGATATCTGCATATTTTTTGCCCATAAGCGAATGTCATCCATTTGAGCAATTAGATTCCATGGTGGAGGAGATTCTAATGATGATAAAGAGATAGCCATTTGGGAGTCAGATTCCACAATAGCATTAAACCACTCACGATTAAATGCTAAAGAGAAAGTAGAAGGCACCTTGATGATCTCGGCATGGAGAGGAGATATGGCGTGGCAACGATTGCCAAGGACATAACGGAGGCAATCTACAAAATCACGAACTACAATACCAAAAGCAGCATTAAGATCCTTGAATGCAGCATCACAATTTAACTTCACCGAACAACCGGTTGGGGGGGCGGAGGGTATCCATCAGGGAGAAGTGAGTGAGTTGGGTTCAAGATTAGGAGCTGCTGAGGGGGGTCTTAAAGTAGATTGAGAGGCTACAAACTTCTAAATTCATAAAGTTGAGTAGAAACTGAGGCAAAGGTATTACATGGGGATAAATTCACATTATCAAAAACAAAACTATTACGAGATCGCTATTAAACCAACAGGTTGTTGCAACTATTGATAGAACCCGAGAGACATCAAGAGCATAATAACAATCAATAAAACTTTGAATAAGACCAGATATGTTAATACCTGATGGAGGAGGTCTGAAGCACAAAGGAGTGTAACAATTCGCATTTTCGGGTTACTATCCCTTTCTGCTATTCATCATTACTATTCACTTTCACTATTCATTCCGAATTTTTATTTCACTTTTTTGTAGTTAAACTATTTTAATGATAATCCGAAAGTTTGACATTCGTCGGATCGTTTCTACAAAAATCATGAAACCGTGTCCGAGATTTACGTTTAGTATAAACGTCATTCCAGCATCCTGATATGTCCATAAAACATTATAAACAATAGAAATATATATTTCTCACATTTTATGACAATTCCACAAGTTTTGGAATTTTACGTTTTCTAGTTCTGCCTTTTACATGAATTACGCGTTTTAGACCTGCGTTTCCAGTTTTAACAGCGTTTAAGCAACCCGATGGAACTTACCATTCATTTTATATTTTATTATGGAGTATAATGATAAGTTAAATCATTCCTACAAGTTTCATATTTTTATGATACCCGGTTTTAAGTTTCGTGATTTTACGACTTACAGTTAGCTATTAACAGGACCAAAACTCACTCTGTAAACTAGATAATACCAAGTTTGATCATCTAGTCACCTCCTCATCCATATGAATGACTTTAGGAAGGTGATTTAGTGAAATCATAGCCATTAATTCCTATGATCATTACAAGTGTAAGTTTACTTAACATAGAAGAGCACGGATATTCAAGAAGGCTATAAACTTTATTATCATTCGAAAACTCTTTTAATGTAATTTGTAAACCGATGAGGCGAAAAGTGTTACGCTTTTAGGGGGTCATTTAAGCTCTAATCCATAATTATTTGATCAAATATTGCCTTAAATCGTTTCTTTTGTCATTTTAGGTACTTTGGAGAAGAAATCTGGAATAGAAAGCATTTTGGACGTTTTTGGAGCATAAAAGTGAAGAAAACGACAAAGTCTCAAAACCATGTTGGAAGTTGTACCTGACGGCGTCACTCTTTACGAGGTGACGGTGTCACGCTTTGACAAAGAGGTGGATAATTTTTACACTTTACGGGCCAGAAAGATTTTGAAGCTTTTACACGTGACGGCGTCATGTGTTATTTCGCCTAGGCCGTCACGTTATAACTTAAAGAGAGACGGCCCAGACACTTTTAAAGAGGGACGGCATAAAGAGCGGATCTGAGCAATCCGAGAAGTGTTTTGGCGGCGAGCTGACGATGTCATGAGCTAAAACGTGACGCCGTCAAGTTGTAAAATCTATATATATATAGTTTTCTAATTTTCATTCATTAGGTGTGTAACTTTTGGGAGAACTTTAGGGATAAACCCTAGGTCGTGGTTTACTGTATTTTCAGGGGTTTTTCACCATTGAATCATTCATGTTCAATTAAAGATAAGTTTCCTTTCAAATCAATCAATATGTCTATGTGTTGCTTGATTATATCTTATGCTTGTCTTTACTTTAACATGCTAGGCTAGGTTTCTCTTGTGTTTGCTTAGATCTAATGAAACCTAGCTATTGATTACTTGTTGTTGGTTTTTTATTAATTGTTGTGGGTGGGTGATGTCGATGTTAGGCTTAAGAAAACTGGCTAACCTCCTATACGGTAAATTGCTTGAACGTCTTAAGAAACATGAATGGATGTGTACTACGATTATATGGTTGTATTTAATGCATAAGCGAATTCTAGTGATCTCATGTTAGGAGCTTTTAGTCGGCTCGACATAGGAGTGAAGTAGGAGCTTATAGAGTTAGGGAAGATCGTACACGGCCCTACGAATGGTTTAAAGGAATACAACCCGTCATCCACACAATTGTAACAAACCAATTAACAGGTAAAAGATAGCTAGGGAGTAAGGAAATCTAAGTAAACACACTTTTCTCCATATAAGTTTCACAACCAATTTATTTTCTTGTTATTTTATTTTAATTGCATTAGTAGATATTTGGGTTAGTTGACTAGCAACTAATTCCGCCCACTCTTCCAAATACCCGAGATTTTACTTACTTTCATAAAACATAAAAAAATACAAAAAGAATCATCCCTCAACCCTTAGACCTAAATTAGCGTAGTTTTCAATCCTAACGACACTATTCCCCGAGAGAACGATCAATCCCTCGGTACTTGCCACTTCACTATACTACATCGGTCAGGTACACTGCCTGGTGGGGGTTGTAAGCTTCTCAAGATCCCTTGAGAGGTAAAACCTATTGTGAAGGTTGCAAAACCCACACATCAAGTTTTTGGCGCCGCTGCCGGGGAATAGTTATTGCTTAGGTTGAAAATTTTATTTTTACTTAGGTCTACTCATTAGATTCCTTTCTAGTGAGATTTTTGTTTTAATTTTTCTAGGTTTTCTTTTGTCTATCTTTTCTTCGTGCCCTTTTTTCGTAAAACCATTTTCATTTGTTACCATGGCGGATGAAATTCCATTTAGATCATTGACAATGGAGGAACAATTATATTTCACTAATAGATTTACTTCTTATCATTCCAATTTGAATTTTTGTGTGATCTTAGTGATATCCAATAGGAGTTGGGGGTAAAGTTAGATGGGTTTGATGAATTCTATGCATGTGTAATTTCTATCAGACGATCATTATCAGGATCAATTCCTTTTAGTGAGACCCTTTGGAAAAATTTTGAGGAAAGCTTCCTAACCTTGAACCATAAGTTGAATGAATTGATGGTTTTGTATGAGGATATAGATGATCTAGACACGAGGAAGGATGAGGAAAATAATGCAAGCCCACAGAGTACCCCAAAAGTCCTACCATCATTTGAGGCATACACACCACCCGTGACTTACCCGGAAGAATTAGAAGAGACTATAGGAACCCCAATAGAGGTAGAGCCCTTGGACCAAACACAACTAGAAGAAATAAGTTTGAATACTTGTAGTTATAACCTTTCTTTTAGTTCTATGGAAGTTCCTAGTTTTGATGAACTGGAGCCTCAACCAAAACCGTTACCTAATCTTCCATCCTTGGATGAAAATTTAGAAATTGAAATAGGTCCCGATCCACCCATCAAACCATATAGTACGGGTAGTTTTACGATGAAGGTAGTAGACTCTAAGCCATATGGAATGGAAGCCAATATAGGAGTGAACCATGACCTTACATACTTACATCACCTATTCATGATTGATCACAAGAAACATTATGGGTTTGACCGGGTTTATTAGGTCAAGATGGATTCCCAAATAGCAGTCGCTCGAAATTGATAGAAGATGATCCATTTCTAGGAGAAATTTCAATTCACCCATTGACCCAATCGAACTAGGTAAGGTTATGATGAAAGGAGTACAACCCTTTGAGCATACAATTCATCCCCCACTCTTTTCTCACGTGGCATACTCCTACCAAGTTGGTGTGTATCGCTACTATCACCCGCATTTAATCCTAAGTGTATGGAAAACCTCCCTTATTTCCGCTAAATAAGGGTAGAGTCAGGCTCGTGACTCGAACAAAAACAAGCGCTTCTTGGGAGGCAACCCAAACTTTATTTGTTTGTTTGTTTGTTTGTTTTTATTTGTTTTCGTATGTATGTTTTATTTTTATTGTTTATGATTCATGCTTCAAACTAAATTACGAAAATGCTTTATTTTGTTTTTAACTTCGTCTTAACTACATATAAAGGTATTTTGCAAAAGATAAGTGTAAGGGAAATCTAAATTTTTTTATAAGAACGAATTGAACATGAATCATAGCAATATAAAATGAACATACATATTAGTATTTGTTTGAGTCAAATGCTTGTATCGAGTCATAATGAAATTTTGCAGGATTCCAGGAATTAAGGTATTTGTTTTTCCAGAAATTTTCCGGAAACTAAACATAAGAATTCTGTCAGATCAATTCTGATGGCGTCAGGCTTTAAAACCTGACGGCGTCAGGTACTGATTCCAGAAAAAAGGTTTTTTAAAATTTAGTTTTTCTGCCGGACTATGAAAATTACTGCATCTTTAACTCCAGGAATCTGCAAAACTTTCATTCCACAAGCATTATATCCCTATATAGATTTTGCCGCTGATTTTACGCAAGGTTTGCCTAGATTGTTTTCTCAAGTTTAACAGGTTACATTGGACAAGAAAGATGAACATGGAATCAAGTTCATGACATCAAGCTTTTGGCGTCGCTTTGATCTTGGAGCTTTTACATCATCTTGGAAGAAGATCTAACCATGTTACCACACGATCCACATCAAACGAATCAGGGGAGTATTTGTTTCATTCTTTCATTTTCTTTACTTTTACATCTTTTATGTGAACATTGGGGACAATGTTCGGTTTAAGTGTAAGGGGGTAAATGAAGACACCTTAGAAAATGCTATTACGCTTGATTTTTGTTTTGTTTAATGGTAGATGTGTAATAAAACCGAGAGAAATATTTGTTAGGGCAATTTTAGCGCCAAATTTAAATTTTTTTACAACATATAGGAGTGAAACTTTAGTCTTAATAAGCGTCTCATGGATAGGGAATTGTATGACTAGCACAAAAACCGTACCACTCAAAAATTTTCCCCCAAATATGTGAGGTTCACCCCTAGAATTGTTAGGAAAAGCATTCATTGTTGGTGCTTGTGTGTGTACCGGTAGTTTATAGATTCTAGAACTTGCGTTAGTGACCATCCCAAATCCACAAGTGAGACTACATTCGTGTAGTTAGATTTACTACATGATAAGAGGCATTAGGATAACCCATGTTTTACACCCGTATTATAATTACATTGACTTCATTGGTCAAGTAATTCTCCCACACCTTAGCGTTGTACTCATTTTTAGTACACGATACCCCTAGTACACCCATCAGAGCCTATCTTTTCGTTGCTAACTTTAAGCATTTTACTTAAAGGAAGAATTTGTTTACAATCCACCCCAAATGTACACCTAAATCTCCTTAGCCTACCTTGTATGCACTCATCTTTAGTGCATTATTGTGACAACATTTGTTTATACCCTTAGTTAATTGTCTAATTGATTACATGGTTGCTAAGTCGAGTCATATCCTTATACATATTGTTTTGGGACGATCGGGACTCATGGGTAAAGTACTAATGTAATGGAGTAATGGGGAAGAAGTCAATTATTACCCCCATATGTGCGTTAATGTTTTAAAGTACTCCAAGTTTTTCAATTATCTTAATTCGAGTCATTAGAATAGTTAATTGTAAAGTATGTAAAAGTTAAAGTGTAAGGGAAGAACCGAGGCCCCTATGATGTGTTATTTTGGATGGTAGGGCAAGAGTGTATGAAAAAAAAATCAAAAAACAAGAAAAATGAAAAATTGGAAAAAGAAAAGTAGAAAAAACATACGGACTACCATCCCGTTTCCTTTTATTTTTATTTATGTCTATTTTATTTTCTTATTAGCTTAAGTCGAGTCGAGTCTTGGCTTAGCAACGCCACATTGTGCATGTATTTGATCAAGATAATTAACTCGCCACCACTAAAAATACCCTTTATTCCAACAAACCGTGTTTATCATATCCCTACACCTAACATTACAACCCTTGAAAAGCCCTCTTTGATAGTTTATCTTAGGTGCTTACGCCTAGTGGAGGAGGTTTTTGATCCTTTCCCAAGCCTATGGTAATCTATTTGCTATGACAGGTAGTGAGTGATATTTTTCCATTTCCATTTAGTTATATAAGTTTATAACACCAGAGAGATGAGAGTATCCAAACACTATTTGTGAGGTGCTAGTATATGATTTCCGTGCTTGTTATGACTAGGGTGGAATGACTATTTGTTGTAATTACTTTTATATTAGTGTTAAATGACCCCTAGCTCATATTTTGATTGGAATAAAAGCGCATTTGCTTAAGGACAAGGATGCGGCGTGGGGGATCTGCACACGCACTACTTTTACCCTCTCCGAGGGATCTCGAGAAGCTTTGCCAATCCCCACCAAGTGCTCAGTGTACCTGACCGATGTAGTAATCAGTGTAGTGGCCAAGTACCGGGGGATTGATCGTTCTCTCGCAGGGAATAGTGTTCGTTAGGCTAAAGGCTACTCGTAATCTAGGTCTAAGGGTGGAGGAAGATTCCCTTTTTTTTTTTTTGTATTTTATATTTTTATGAAAGCAGTAAAATCATCTGGTTTTGGAGGATAGGGCGGAATTAGTTGCTAGTCAACTAACCCAAGTTATCTACTTTATACTACTTATATTTTTTGTATTTTTGGTTTGAAAATCAGTGGTGGAGAGTAGTGTTTACTTAGATTTCATTACTGCCCTAACTATCTTTTTTACGCATGTAATTATATGTTGAAGTTTGCAGTGGATGACGGGTGTATTCCTAAACAAGTCTTAATAAGGGAGTGGCGTTCAATTCCTAACCTATAAGTTCCTACGCTCATTCCTATGAGCGATACGTCAAGCATGCCTATCATGAGCCTCACCGATAGCAACCTAATGCATGAAATACTACCGTTAAAATCGATAACGCACATACGATTCACGTTTCTAAAGACGTTCAAGCCTTGTACCGTATGAGATTAGCCAGTTTTCTCTTAGTCTAACGTAGATGAAACATTCACCCAACAAATCACCAACATACACATCACATATACATCAAAATATTAGGTTTCATTAGATCTAACAAACACAATGTATAATTAGAACCTAGCATGTTGAAAGAAAGACAGCAAAGCATATATCACAAAAACATAGACATATTCCGTATGAATAAAATGCTTATCTTGGAATTAAACATCCAATTAGAGGGGTTGGGATACCCTCTAAGGTCTGTAATACACGTACCTAGGGTTTAACCCTAAAGTTCTCCACTCACAAAATTCGACCACAAAGATGAAGGAAGAAACGTTCTACTATATAATAAGAAACGGCGGGCTACCCGGCGTCGAGCCCCAATAGGTTGACGTCGTGCAGCTCGCCGATTAGTGGTTTCCTACGGCCTTCCCTTGACGTGGTCCATAATTGGCTGGTTCCAGATGACGGGGCCTTAGTTTGACGGCGTCACCCCAAATTGCACTAACAAACTCTCTGGCGGCCCGTAAGCAGTCTTTTTTCCATTTTCTGGATTCCACTTTTGGCTTGTTCGCGACGGCGTCACCTTGTAGAGTGTGAGCGGCCGTCACCCTTCAGTACATTTCAAGGTCTTTTGAGTTTTTGTTTTTCCCGCAGCTTTTTCACGTCCGAAAACGCCCGAAAATGCTTCTTTTGTGATTTTCCCTTCAAAAAGTACCTAAAAATGAGAAAAGAAACGACTTTGGGTGGAAATCCAAAACCAAAAACAATACGATTTAGGACTCAAACCGACCGCCTAACAAACGTAACATTTTCGTCTCATCAAATCCCTTACACTTGAGATTTGTCTTGTTAGAAAATGCGCTTTTATTCCCAAATTGAAAAAGCAATTAGCAGGTCATTTAATGCGAACTTAAAAGTAAAGTTACAAGATTTAGTCGTTCCGCTGTTACTCCCAAAATAACACGGAGAAAATATACTAGCACCTCTCATGTAAGTGTTTGGATACTCACATCTCTAAGGATTGACTAATATCGTAGATATAAATGTAAAGGGAAATGGACAATAATCAAAAAACTCACACCTGTCATAGTAAATAGATTAGCCATCAGGCTTGAGAGAGGATCAAAA
>LBNU01002753.1:19798-38330 GCA_014162995.1 Artemisia annua | reverse complement strand
GAGAGAACGATCAATCCCCCGGTACTTGCCACTTCACTATACTACATCGGTCAGGTACACTGCCTGGTGGGGATTGCAAGCTTCTCGAGATCCCTCGAGAGGTAAAACGTAGTGCGTGTTGCAATCCACGCGCATCAACAGCGGAATAATAAAGAACAATCAAAGTTTCAACAAGGTTTTTCTCTAAAGAACAATGATCTTCTATGGATCTATCACACACACTAAAGGTGTTTTTCTTGAAGTCTAATGAAGAAGTATATCTAAAACATAAGCCGTGTGTTTCTTTTATAGATAAGAAACCCTAATTCGGCAATAACTAGAGAAGATATGCATTATCACTTCCTAATATATTTCATGCATATCCTAACAACTTAATAATAAAACTAACGGCAGAAATAAAAACTATTACATTTCAATAATTCCCAACACAACACCACAATCCCACTTGCCGAGACCCTAGAGGTCTCGGCTTTACCTCTTCGACCTCAACAACACAACGACGACAACAAGAACAACGACAACAACAAAAATTCGACAAGAACAACAACTCAACATTAACCACAACCATCACCGAGCCTCCCACACCTCTCGGCCAACACCTCCAAGTCCAAACCCGTCACCACAACCTCAACCAACTAATCTAATCCTAAACCCACTATCAAACACTCAAAAACAACCTCAATAGCAAAACCAAACACCACCGAGAGTCCTAGACTCTCGGCTACATCCACTCGAGCCAAACCAACACAAAACACGATCCAAACTCGATACCAAACACATCTATTATCATTTTTATTTATTAGCTTTTCATTATTATCATTAAACTCGCAAACCCTAAGGTCTTCGAGACAAACCCGAGGTCAAAACCTCACGAAAATAGTGGGTTTACCCACCTTAGTCTTCGGCTCGATCAAGAACAAGAAAGGGATGAAAAGGTGCTTGGATTCGAATGCAAATCTTCAAGAAATAAGGTGTTAATGGTGGATTTAGAGCGCGTGTTTATGCTCAATAGATAGAGGATCAAAAATAGTGAAGTTTGGTGGTGGTAGTGTAGGTGGACGCGCGGCGATGGTGGAGTTCTCGCCGGAAAAGTGATCAGAAATGAGTGTGTGGCGCCGGTTGTAGAGAGAGAGAGAGACATGGAAACCCTAAATCTATTATAAGTACGTATATATAGGGGAGTGGGGTGCAAGGGGACTTGTAACAAACCCTATTGCTCCCACAAGGACCAATTTCGCCAATCTCTTCATATTTTTAACAAAACACGAATGGGATAAATAAAACTTGTCATAAATATTTCTCGAGTGCTTGGGATTATTTCTATTAGTTTTATGATTACTTTTACATGAATTTTGATTATAAATACATATAATCTTTATTTTTATTCATTTATCAACCATATCTTCACGTTTTTACTATTTGTTGTGCCATACTGCCATGTCACGCAGTGATACTTACTAGGAAACCAGGGATACTCACGACTCACGCATAAAATAAATAAAATATATTAATAACAAGACCCGAAATTACCAGTTGTCATAGCCACGCTCCAGAACAGTATTTTTGTTCCCTATAAATACTGGTTATTCCACATATTTTTCTCACCTTTTGCACTCTAAACATTCTGATCTAAATCCCCATTTCTATTCTTTAAAATCCTTTGATCATATATACATAAATCTTTGTTTCCAAGTGATCCAAAGCCTCATCCATTCAAGTGCAAAAGAAGAACACTCCTTCAACATCCTTATAAATAAGTAGTGTTGTGTTAGTTGTAATTATATTGTAGTTGTGATAGATTAGTAGTGAATTGTTGTGTGCTTTAGCAAATTGTAGTTACTAGTAATGTGTAAAGAAGTAGTGAATAAGTTGTGAAGATAGTGAAGATAGAAGAAGGTGTGAAGTAGGTGTGAAGAAGGTGTGAAGATATTGTGAAGAAGGTGTGAAGTTGTGAAGAAGTTGTGAGATTAGTTCTAGCTAGGATTAGAACTCGACATTAAGCTTAGTATCATTAATCGGTGTAAGCCAAGGTGTGTAAGGTTTCTCCGCCATAAGGGAGTTTGTTGACATAGTGAAGAAAACTCTCGAGTGTGGTACTCGGGGAGTGGAGTAGGGAAAGGAAGGTGTTCTTGTAGCCGAACCACTATAAATTCGCGTGTTGTGGTTTGATCTTTCCATCTCTATCTTTCATTTCATTTCATTTCATTACTTGCACTATTAGACTATACTTAGTTATATTTGCTCATATTGGTTAACTATTGATTTCATATAAAGATCGAATCAAAGTATTAAATAAACAACAAAAGTTTTTCAAAATAAATTAAAAAGACGTAAAACTATTCAACCCCTCCTTCTAGTTTTCCACAGTGTCATTAAAATCAAAAGAATATCGCATACAGTATAAAAATAACAACGAAAGTTAGAAAAAGATGTCACCAAATTTTTTAAGTGACTTTCCTACATTTAAAAAGTTTAAGTTAGTAACGGATCAAGTGAGAAGAAAAAATAAAATGAGAAAGGTTAGAAGTATTCTAACCACACATTTTAAATTTGAGGAAGAAATGGTGAAATGCATTCATTTAGTAATTTCTTCTCACTAATTTCATTTTAGTTTTACTTCTTATTTGATCTTAACTCAATGTGAGTAAAAGTGAAGTAAATAAAAGTCTAGTTATAATAACAAAATAATAATAATAATAATAATAATAATAAAATAAATAATAAATAAAAAAAATAAAAAAAAAATGTAAGGATATGTTTTTGTCATTCATGACACATATTTTTCATAAAAAATGTCACTAAATCTGAAAAATCTGTCATTTTACCCACACTTTTTAAAATATATCGTTAAGAACTTAGATTTAATGACATTTTAGTTATTAGAATCATAGTCTATAAAGTCAATTTTCTTGTAGTGTATATATGATATTATAACGACTATGTGATATATATTGATGAAAATATACTACACTCTTTTATATCTTAAACCTATAAACTAAAACTGAAAAAATAAACAACCACGTTATGGAGTAGCCGATGGCGAAAAAGAACCAATAACATTTTCTACATATGATGAAAGAGAGCCTTTAACCATCAAGAAAAGTCTTAGGTACATATCTCTTTTGATCCGCGGAACAGGGGCATATACAGTATTAGGGTTACCTATAAATTAACCACTAAACCTCATAGCGACATCAAACAGGAATTTATCATGAATCAAAACAAACTTAACTTCACTTAAAACGATCCTGATCATGATTAACCAAAGTTCAACGTCTAGTTTTGCTATTTTTGTGACTACGGGGTTTTTGTATGATATTGCTTATTTGGATTGGAGTAACATTTCATGGGTGTACTTATTTATCTTTGAGTCAAGATAGTTGGTTGGTTGCATGACTCAAGATAGCTTGTCAGCGCGTTTATCCATTGTGCACCTGATACTTTAAGGAGTTACGTTGTTGTACTTAGTATAGGTTTTAAGTCATAATTATTTTCCATACAAGCATTAAGTCACAAAGTTGGGAAGTTTACTTCATTCACAAGTTGGTCATATTGGGTTGTCTCCATATGGTCATTACTAGATGTTCGAATTTTGAAAAGGTTACTTATAGGTTGAAGAGAAAGAGATGAGATTGTAAAGAGAGTATAGATCAACATATAACTCATGGGGCATTGTACACAACATTATGCTTCAAGATTGATTTTAAGGCATCACAACATTATGATGATTCCGATAACTTGCAACCATCAGGAAAGAGAAGTAGTGTACACGAGGATTTATCTGGTCAATGAAGAACATACACCATTGATTTTTCTTGTAGGTTAGCCAGGTATTATTATTTCATGTTTCGTGATTTGGTTGACTGAGGGAAATGTGCTTAAATAATGTGTGCATCGGGGCTTATTTAGCAACTTGGATGCATTCTATGTGAGTTATGTTGATATGATGCTCCTCGAATATACAACCATGGTACTACAGTCGACAGTCTACTTTCTCCGCTGCCTGGTAGAAGACTAAGAGATCTGATAGAAGGGTTGTCGACTTGGGAGGGTTATAATATAAGAAATTGCATGCCTTCGGTTGGTCACTTGCGGGAAATGAAGTCTTTGATGCGCGAGAAAGGCATTCATCGATTTCTTTTCATTCTTGGTGTGTGTTAGTCTAAGCTAAAAGAAAAGGGCATTGGCATGTAAAAGAATGTGCTCACTAGTTTGGAGGGAGTATAACCTAACTAGATCATTACAGTGGTTCGCCTTCGCCTGCAAATAATACAAGCAAGCTGAGGATGATGTGCGAAGATAAAGAGCTACAAAAACGTCCTTAGAGGCTACTGGAATTAAACAACATTTGTTATTTATGTTGTAATTTGTTTGTTAGGAATCATTATAACCAATTCATATGAGACACCATCTTGGAGGGAGATTGTTAGCTTTGCTATTTCTGTAAAGCTGGCGTCTTTCACGTGAATTGTACTAGATAACTAGTATGCATATACAATAAAGTCTACTAATGTAATATCTAGAAACTTAAGGTCTAGTAATGTAATATCTAGAAACTTATCACTTGTAGAGCTTATAAATACCCCGGGAAAACATTGTGTAGTTTTATTCTTTGATAATAAATCACATTCTTTTGTTTCACCTTTCTCTCTCTAGAACTTAACAATGTTTTACATAAATTATCAACCTAGACCTCATGAATTACCTTGAATCTTGATACTAACATTAAGGATGGAATCCAGATTTAATTTTAACAATGTAACATATAATTAACCTAACATTAGGATGAGAAATGCATGATAAATTGTATGGAAATGATTTGAAGTGAAAAGCTACCACATAAATTGCTTGCCAAAAATCAAAGTACAAATTGGAGATTTGTATATGCTCTATTTTTCCTCCACGAGATTTAGATTACTTTTACCATAATTAACTTTTTCGAAGTGTGAATTTGATAATAACAATCAAGAGGTTTAAGCAAGGAACAATTGGCCATTAACACACGTGAGTTAGTTTCTTTCACATAACTCACTAATATATTGGAAAAGGATACCCCATGTACATCTATCCGAGCAAAGTTTTATGCGATTTTATGTGAAGTCAAAAATCTAAGATGGTAACTTGATTCTTGTGGAGCTACATGGTCTTTGTAACCTAACAACAAAAAACTGGATTTTTCTATTAAATGCGTGTGGCAAGAAATGTTTTTATTGGGAGATACCTAAAACTTGAAGCATACCAATACAAGTTGTACGTTGTTGGGATATGATTGTTGTACATATAACTTGACGTCGTTGTTGTATATGTGCTTTGAAATGGTCTTAACTATCGTCCCATTACTTTAATTTTCTAGACAACCTTCTATTATTAGAGATGTTTTTTATGTTGATGAATTGGTCCCTAAGTTTAGCTTATGCTTAAGTTAATATACATAAAACCAAGGGAGTGACAGATAGCTTTATGATCTAATTAACTTTGCGAGATAACTTAGTACCAAGGTGTCTTTTGGCTCAACTCTATGGCCTATCGAGCCAATTTGTAGGTAACGAGTTTGGGTCATCGATCTCTTTTAAATATATGCATGTGTCACTTGATTAATTTGTTTTTTAAGAAAGAAAAAAGTTCTTTTCTGATATCAAATAAGATCCAGGAATCACTTTTAGTGGGATTGTCCTATCGATCCTAATCCTAAGTAAAGTTGTGTTCCAATATATATTGTCCTCGAGACCTGTTTTTCATTAATTTTATTACTATATTTCATTGTCCATGAGATCCTTTTTCCCCACCTCAAAAACATTCCCCACCCCACCTCACCACTAGGTAGGAAATGACTCAATTACTCTTTATGACTAAGTGGCTAGATTCTCTAATATAAAGGCATGGTTTCATTGATGTTTAGTTTCTATTGATTATCAAGAAGTACTTGTTTTGATAGCGTAAAATGAGTGTTCCTCAAACTCCAAGCCTCAACTATGAACATCCATACTCCCATGCACTTCAGATTAGGGTTTATCAAGCTTTCATATTCTCCATTCCAATCCTTTTCTCCATCATACTATTCCTGTTGTTCTACTTGTTCTACCTTAAAAGAAGGGCTTATGCTCTCTCTTCTACTCCACCAACACTAGTACAACCTTCTACTTTTAGTTATGCTACTTCATTTCTCCCCATGGTAACATATATTTCTTCTATACTCTTACTAATTTTCTAGTTGTCCCCTTTCTTTGTGTACCCCAACTAATTCAAAATGAAAGTCTTTGTGATGTTGCTAAAACTGAACCATATGCATGTTTAAAGAATAAAACTATATACGGAGTATTAGGATAGTCGTCTTCGTTGGTTATGCGAATTGATTGTATGTTCTTATTTGTGAAAGGGCAAAAGAATAATTATAGTTTGTAAGTTTTTGTGTTTTGGTAAATGAAAGAACTGAGCAAAGAGATAATAAAGATCAAGTTTTGGTGGTTGATAATACAACTACTTACAAGCTAAGCTTGAATATATGGCTTTTAGGCATTTCCATTATTCAATTCATATGCACGTAGAAAACAAACGTTAGCAATCATTGAACATCTAATCCATATTCTTTGGCTTGTACTTGATTTCCATATGCATGTCAAATCTAAATATGTTACTGCTAATTATATTTTTCAGCCCCATGTAATGGGATTAAAAGGAGGTCTCAAGGATAAGCTCCCAAAGGTTGTGTTTGATGACGATTTAAAAGCAAAGGATTCAGTGTACGCTCACTAACTAAAGATCTTTTAGTTCCTTCTTAATTTCAGACACATTAGAGATTAATTAAATGATAAATTTATGTTACTTTTTATTGAAAGTCAAGTATCTCTACCCATATTAATTATTTGGAATATGGCATTTTAAATTATAGCCTTCCATGAAATTATGGCTAGAAAGAAAGTGGAATATATTGTGAGTGCCATTCTTCTTCAAAGAAAGTAGAATATATCCATGAAATATATGCTCTCAATCACCATTCACCATCATCATATAATTATGAAAAAAGAAATATGTAAAGTTGATAACAGTGGTGCACTTTTTAGCTTAATTTATGTAGATATTTTAAAGTTTTGTTTCGTTATCCTAATCTTAAGTGTTAGTGGAACTTTGCAGGAATTTTCTTAGTGTATATAAATATATATACACTGTAATTACAAGTTGTCAGATCTTTATTATGAAGAAATCTTAATATCTCCTAGATTTGATACAATGACTTCATCATACCATTAAATTATAAATTTAACTAATAGCGTGTTTGTTACCATTATATAAGAAATGACCTATTTTCTTATATGTATTTCTTATATGTAAAATCATCTAGATTATGTTTATCAAGATATACTCTGATGGATTTGAATAAATACAGTAATAAACTTGAGTGATAAAAAAATATTCGTAAAAATGTATCTTATGTGTATATTATTTCCTAAATCCTAGCTTTAATTTAAAATAATAATAATAATAATAATAATAATAATAATAATAATAATAATAATAATAATAATAATAATAATAATAATAATAATAATAATAATAATAATAATAATAATAATAATAATAATAATAATCAAATAAAAAAAATAAAAATAAAATAAAATAAAATAAAAGGAAGTTAACCTCTATAAATTAATAACCTCGATAAAATTAATAATGTGTCCGGTCCCAACTTTAGGACCAGTACAAATTTAGACATCAATCGATAAAATAATAAGATAATAATTTTTGGGCAAAAGGCACGTAAATGTATTATACTTGTCACCTGAACCTTTTATATGTATCATACTAAAAAAATTGCATCTATGTGCGTTAAAGTTTCTTTTTGTGACAATTTTGTGTACTCATGAAATTTTGTGACATTTTTACCCTTTAGGCTGAATTACATGAATGGTCCCNTAATTAATTAAAGAAAAGTAAAGTAAACGTTGAAATGAAAATAAAACAAGTGAAAAGAAAAATAAGCTAAGTTAAAAAGATTTAATGAAAATTCGACAGAGTAACGGTAGGAAATGAAATAAAGAAAGCTCCACTCGATAAAAAAAAAAATCGATATTATTTTTTTCAAAAATGAAAAAAAAAATCTAAAATTTATTTTTCGAAAAAAAATATTTCGATTTTATTTTTTTCCAAAAAAAAGTTGAAATATTTTTGCGTTGTTATCCACTTTTATCCGTTTCTATACGTTATCTTTCGGTTTTATATGTTTTCATCCGTTTTTTACGTGTTCGTCCGGTTTATACATTTTCGTTTGTTTTTCTTACATTTTCATATGTTTTATACGTTTCGTTTTTCTTGTGGGGACGACATTTGTTACTTTGCCACATCACCTCGTCCATCGAGCAAAAAAAATTATTTTTTTTTGAAAAAAATAAAATCGAAAATTTATTGTTCTCAAAAAAAAATTTAGAATTTTTTTTCGAGCAGAAAAATTCAAAATTTTTTTTGGAAAAAATAAAATCGACAATATTTTTTTTTTCGAAAAAAATCGAGCAAAAAAATTTCAAAATTTTTTTCTGAAAAAAATAAAATCAAAATAGTTTTTTTCGATAAAAATCGAGCAAAAAATTTTCAAATTTTCTTTTTGAAAATAATAAAATCGAAATATTTTTTTTCGAAAAATAAATTTTAGATTTTTTTTCGTTTATGAAAAAAATAATATCGAATTTTTTTTCTCGAAAAAAAAATCGAGAAAAAAAATTCAAAATCTCTTTTTTTTTTTCTTTTTTTTTTTCTTTTTTTTTTAAATAAAAAAAAGACGGTTTATGCAATATTTGGCAATCCAGGGACCATTCATGTAATTCAGCCTAAAGGGTAACAATGTCACAAAATTTCATGAGTACACAAAAATGTCATAAAAAGAAACTTTAATGCACATAAATGCAATTTTTTTAGTATGATACTACATATAAAAGGTTCTAATGACAAGTATAATACATTTACGTGCCTTTTGCCCATAATTTTTTTGAAACTCCGGTGTATATATACTCGTCCCAACGAAACTATAAATTAATAATTAATAAAAAATTCCACAATTTCTTCAATGTCTTGAACCTTCTAACATTCATTATGTACGACAGAATTTATATTGATATTCAGTATCACAATACTAACTTGTTTTGACGCGTTATCTAACTCATACGACTTGCTTTATTTTGCATCTCTATATTACAGTATACGTTATATATAGTTATAGCGACTGATATAATCTTCCTTTCGATTATTTTGTTTTAATATGAAATATTTACTTGCAGATGTTGTGTTTGTCTTGGTGAGTTTGAATTGAATGAAGAACTGATTCAAGTGCCATCATGCAAACATGTGTTCCACAAGGAGTGTATACACCATTGGCTTCAATCCAACTCAACTTGTCCACTTTGTAGATGCTGTGTTTTTTTAGCTGTAGGCCCTCTTTCGCTACCTGCAGGCCCACCACCAATTCAGCCTACTATCCATTTCAGTGGTGACGATGGCCCAGCAACCCAAGGTACAACATCTGCAGCAACAGAGAGTACAAGCACTAGCAATAGCAGTGACTGTTTAAGAGTCTCCTCGACGTCCCATGACACTGACCATATTGTATCTAGTGGACTTTCTGTTGTGATACATGTTCAATCTCAATAACACCCAATAAGTACACAATCAAACTCATTGTTACTACCTTTTTTTATGATAAAAACTTAATAATGGTATTCATTTTTTATGAAAAGTACTAATAATGAGTTTGATGGTAAATGGGTGATTGCCGCTTAATTAGCATAGTCCATATAGAGAATGACGGGCTACGAAGAATAAAGCTAGCTGAAACACAACAAAGCGTACCATATATCGGATATCCACATATAGTTGAATATGTGATTGTGACGAATCATAGGTCCATTTGGTTATCCAAATTCTTTGTATCCTGCGAGTCCGTTGTGACAGAAAGGGTAGCATTTATGCTTTATATATGTGGTCATTTTTCATATGCCGACAGGTTGTTTGTTTTGGCAGTCCTTAACCAAACTTGAGTGTGACAGATCTCTAAAAATTGGTTTGTTGGACGGCACCATTTCTTTAAATTGGAAACCAAAATATCGAAAATGACAAGAAGGATGTCCCTGAGGTCTGGCATGACATAAATTCTCCTTGCATTGGCAATCAAACTAATCTGACTTATTCAAGCCTATTGAAATTTGTATGGACCGAGTTGAGTTTCAATATAAGACTTTCAATTTTTTTATTTTGTAGGGCAACACATCACTTAGCACCATGCCCACTATAATGGTTTCAAATGCATCATATCCATCACATTTTTATTTATTTTTTGTTGTATCTTCATATTTTTAAAATTGAGAGACAAACTCATACCCCATTGTATACAAATAAATCACACACTTGTCTAGGTTGAGACTTGAATCAACAACTACTTGGTTGGAGAGCATCTTATTCACATGGATATTGCTTGGCAAAAAGTTGATTGGTGTATCTTCATGTTAATGAGTAGACGCTTTGATAGGCTTAACAAATAGCCTAACTGAAGTTAATCTCATTATTGTCCCTCGAAAAGTCATTTAAAGAAACACATCGTTTAAAGCTTGTACAATGGATCCAGTAGAGCATTTGGGCTTAATTAGCTTTTCATTTATAAGCCAATTTTCATGAAAAACAGCACTAGAGGAGTAGAAGATATGCAAATCAACCAAAAAAAAAATATATCTTAATCTTAACTACTTATAATAGAGAAATGGTCAAAGTGAAAATTTGAAAAACTTAATTTTCGGTCAATCCCAATTTTACCCTTGTGAAAATGTGTAAATCGTTGCCTGGTGAATTAATGTCAACCAAAACTGCAAATTTGAAAAATGGCAACAATTCATATGGAAAGTAATGAATGGAAAACAATATATTTGGTCTATTCTTGTGAAGTCAAACGTTATTTAAAACACCAATTCAAAACATTGATTAAGTTTCCTTCTATTCACAAAACTTTTGTAATACTCATCTTATTCAAAAAAGATAAAATTATGTGATACTCATCCATTCGTTAACAAAACCCTAAATCAAAGCCATAACAAAACCGCAACAGAAAATCGACTCATCAATTAACAATAAGGTTTGTCTCAATATTTTAAGAAAAAAAACGGTTTGTCTCAATATCCTATGCTTTTGTTTATATTTATTTAATTATGTATCACATCAATCTTATGTTATATATGTGCAATTCGTTATTATGATTGCGTATGATTTCAAGAATCGGGATCTTGAGTTGGAGTATGTGATGGTCTTTTATCTTGATCAGAGCTTGATGAGAAGGTGAATGAAATTTAACTTTCTTCAACTTCATGTGCGTTTTATTAGAGTTAATCTTGCATGTTTTTTCTTTGTCACAGCCACTTATTTGACAAATCAGTGTTTTTTTATCNTCTTATGTTATATATGTGCAATTCGTTATTATGATTGCGTATGATTTCAAGAATCGGGATCTTGAGTTGGAGTATGTGATGGTCTTTTATCTTGATCAGAGCTTGATGAGAAGGTGAATGAAATTTAACTTTCTTCAACTTCATGTGCGTTTTATTAGAGTTAATCTTGCATGTTTTTTCTTTGTCACAGCCACTTATTTGACAAATCAGTGTTTTTTTATCAGCAATATGGCCATGAGATTTTATTGGTTATCTGTGTTTTTTTTATATGGCCATGAGATTTTATTGGTTATCTGTGTTTTTTTTTATCAGCAATATGGCCATGAGATTTTATTGGTGTTTTGATAGGCCGTTTAGTGATGATGAAAAACGGAACAATGCGCCACAAGTGGTGACATGTAATGACTACCAACGTGAAGTTGCCATTTCACAAGTATCGATGGGAAGCAAATCAATCGCGTTTTTACGCTCAATAAGGTTGTTATTTTTTAATAATTTGTATGCATTTTAATAAGTAGAAGTAGGATTCAGGGTTTTATGTTGACTATTTTTGTGTTAATGATTATAAGTTTGTTAGGAAACAAAGCTCTGGTTGTCTATATAGGAGATTGGAAAAAATAGTTTTTCATTGGCTCCGGAACAACAATATAAGGAAGTTGCTAAACAAGTTAACGATTCGCTAAATACAGTTGGAATTTCAAACATGGTCAATCCTTGGGGTATGTCTTTGAATCTATTTATCTTTTGTCTTCATTTTTAGAGGTGGAAATTTTTACCTGTTCACGTGTGAATGGATCAGTTTGGGTTACGACATATCTCAAATCGAGTCTAAGGTGATGGCATTTGGGTGATACTTGACTTCTGTTTCGCTTTACAGATCAGACCATAGACAAACTCTATATTGGAGTGCAACACGACCTAAAGACGTTAAGAGTTTGGCGCGGCAGTTCTTATGTAATCCATACAAGGTTACCATTCTGCATCCTTGTGATCCATAGATGAAACTATTTTTTCTTATGTTAGGTGGCATAAACCTTTAATCATATTGCTTATTTCATCTTCTTTAAATCAAACTCTGCAGGTGATCATTGGATCCCCATTCTGAAAGCAACCAAGTCACTAAACCAGGTTATAAAAGTTGTAAAAGATGCGGAAAAGTACACCAGGTATAAAGTGGTAATTTCTAAAAATCAAGTGGATAATAAGAAAATTTGGTCTTTAAGTATTGACTTTTCTATTCTTTGTAGGCTGATTAGACTACTCAAGGAAATGATGGATGGAAGCAGAATTCTTATATTTTGTGGAAACAATGAAAGGATGTGATCAAGTGACACTACAACTTAGAATGGATGGATGGCGTGAATTATCCATCCATGGTGATAAAAGCCAGAATGAAAGGGATTGGGTCTTGGCTGAGTTTAAGAGTGGCAGGAGACTTATAATGACTGCTAGGAGATAATCGACATCTTTGGGAAAACGATAATCGAAATCTTTGGGAAAATGATCAGGTAACAAAGGAACACTTTTAATACCATTTTCATAAAATGAATGTTATTAAATATTAACTCATTATTTGTCACTTCCACTGTTTTGTAGGGAGCTCCTGAAATCCTACCTAATCAAGCACAAAAATTACCTAAAAGAATACTTTTTTTAGGTATGACAACTCATAATCTTATGTTCTTCTGTCACTTAGTGTGTTAGTGAGATCGAATTAACTATATTACAGAGATGGTGTGGGCAATACTCAGTTTGGAGGTGTATTAAACCAAGAGCTCGCTATAATTTATGAGGTATTTTCTTATAAATTTGTACTTAAACTTAGATTTCGTGTTCCCTGCTTGCATATCTTATGACCATTGGTGGTTTATGACCTTCGGCTGATATTTTTAGGCCTTTAAACATGGTTGTAATCCCTAATAATCTACTATCGTGTTCATCCTAATGGCCATGCCATTTTGTTGCGTGGACTATTTATTGTGACTTTTGGCAAACATGCTCCCTGAAACCGTATTGACGTATCTACTTCAATCCCTCACTCAGATGCAGTGCTACAACCAGATACATGTTCTTTAAGTCTCCTGTGACCTCACATTGACTTTGATACCATTACTACTCTCCTTCATATACAACCCCATTTATCTCTCTCCTTGCATACCTGAATACCTGAACAAATGACCTCACATTGACTTTGGTATAGTTTCTTGCAACTGCTATATATGAGTTGTTTGGATTGCGTATTGAAACTGCACATAATATATTTTGAAGGAGCTCATATTGAGCCAAAGTTGCAAGTTGAGAAGGAAAAGTTGGAGATGGGGAGAGACATATTGTCGTAGAGGAAGGTAAAGAAACTCTCTACGAGAGGTCTTAATATTTCTTTTTTTTTCATCCTTGAAAGTTGCGTTGTTTATTTTGTGATTTGAAATAAACAACATTTATACATATTATTCAGAACTGTTTGTTCACTTCATTTGACAATTCAAGTTTTAAAGTCGACTCACATACACATTTAGAGCTACACACAACTTTTTTCACCAAGATCATTATCTAAGTTTGTGCTTATTTAGGATGTAGCACACGAGAAGGAAGAACACGAACGTGCAGCAACACGAACAAGCCTACTTCGGTCTATCCGCTTACGGTTAAAATGTGAGGTTTCTATAATAAAATCCCGACCTCTAGAGTGTTTATGTTAGCTTAAATATGGTCCTTAAAAACTTAGCAGCCAACTAGCTATTTGTTTGTCAATGGCATTATCTTATTTTAGTCCAGTTTTCATGATTGGATGATTCAGTCTTTAAAACTTTTTTAGGTTTTGAAAGCTCTGTCAAAGACCGTGGTTTCAATCTCAAATTTTGTTTATCTTTATGTATTTGATTCCCCCTTATAATTCAAAACATTTTATAATGTGTTTGTTAAAGTTATACTAATATAAGTACAAAGCTGTAATACGAGTACATTATAATAATAGAAAAGAAGTCTTGCTCGATAAACTTAGGAACATGTTTACAACAAATGACTAACTATCCATTCCAATAAATGAGGACTGGTATTCGTAAATAAAAAACGTAGGCTATTCAGCATATATTGGGTATTCATATAGTTCCGGTAGTTTGTTTTGTTTATCAACATTTGCACATAAATCAAGCTATGTTCACATTAACCTTCTCCGCTCATGATTTTATGTAGTTAAAGGAAATAAGTACACATGTGTATCAGTTGTTTGGAATCAAAATGGATGTTGATGGATTAATTGGTAATACTATTTCCAAGATACACAAAACATACATTATTACTAAAGAATAAAGATGGTGTGTCTTATTGACCGTGAAGCAACTTAGCAAAGTATGTCTTAAATAAGCACAAGTATATATTTGTTTCTGACACAAACAATACAAATACGAGTATATATTGTAATGATGAGACGAAAAGTGTACCCATTTTAATGGGTCATTTAAGCCCTAATTCGAGTAAATGTGATCAAATATTACCCGAAATCGTTCCTTTTGTCATTTTAGGTACTTTTGAGAAGAATTCTGGAAAACATGCTAATTTGGACGTTTTTGGAGCATAAAAGTGAAGAAAACGACAAAGTCTCAAAAGAAGCTGGAAAACCTTCCTGACGGCGTCAGAGTCACAAGGTAATGCCGTCAGCCAACGTTGACAAAGGAGTAGAATCAGATTGCACTAGACGCCCTATGAAGAAAACAAGATGTTTACACCTGACGGTGTCAGGTGTTAGAGGAAGTAGGCCATCAGGTGTAATGCTAAAGAGTGACGGCCCAGAGCTAATTTATAAGTGACGGCGTCAGAAGTTGATCTAGGCCATCTGAGAACCCTAATGGCGACGAGCTGATGGCGTCATAACCAATAACCTGACGCCGTCAGAATGTAAAATCTATATATACTTTTCTATTTTTCATTCATTAGTGTGGAACTTTTGGTGCAAGTTTGGGAAAAACCCTAGAGACGAATTTGGCTGTGTTTTCAATGGTTTTTCACCCTTGAATCCTTCATGTTCAATTAAAGATAAGTCCTCACTTAAATTAATCAATATGTCTATGTGTTGGTTAATTACATCTTATGCTTGTCTTTCAATTAACATGCTAGGCTAGATTTTTCTTATGTTTGCTTAGATCTAATGAAACCTAACTATTAATTATTGGTTAATTGGTGTGTTATTACTTGTCTTGGATGAATGTTTCATCAATGTTAGGCTTAAGAAAACTGGCTAAACTCCTATATGGTAACATGCTTGAACGTCTTAAGAAATATGTAACTAATGCGTACTAGGTTATTAAGGTAGTATTTAACGCATGAGCCACTGTTTACAATCCCTATGATTGGGTGCTTTACGCATCGTTGTAGGAGGAGATAAGAGCTCATAGAATTGGGGAGATATGTACGCCACCCCATGAATTGTTAAGGAATACACCCGTCATCCACGCAAGTAATACATACACCAATTAACCGGTAAAAGATAGTTAGGGAGTAAGGAAATCTAAGTAAACACATTTGTCTCCATATAAGTTTTCACAACCACAATAGTTTAGTTATTTTATTTTTAATTGCAATTGTAGTTTTTGGGTTAGTTGACTAGCAACTAATTCCGCCCACTCCTCCAAAACCCGAGATTTTACTTGCTTTCAAAAAAATATAAAAATACAAAAATAATCTTCCTTCACCCTTAGACCTTTTAGAGTAGTTTTTCTAACCTAACGAACACTATTCCCTGTGAGAGAACGATCAATCCCCCGTACTTACCACTACACTATACTACACCGACCAGGTACACTGCCTGGTGGGATTGCAAGCTTCTCAAGATCCCTTGAGAGGTAAAACCTGTTGCGTGGTCGCAATCCCACGTCATCAAGTTTTTGGCGCCGTTGCCGGGGAATAGTTATTGCTTAGGTTGAAATTTATTTTTTTAAGTCTACTCATTAGATTCCTATCGAGTGAGATTTTTATTTTCTTTTTATTAGCTTTCTCATAGTCTATCTTTTCTTTGTGTCTTTGTTCGTAAAAACTTTTCCATTGACTCTTCCGTTCACCATTATGGAGAACGTGAATCCACCAAGTCCGACACTAGAATTTTACCAGAAAAAATATAATTACACCAATTTGGATATACCAAGATGGAGGAATGAAATGAGGAGGACAGGATCTTATATTGATTTTATTGAGTACCTTGAGAAAAGAGGCCAAGTGCATAAGACTTTTAAAGAATTCACCTTAGGAGCTCCATCAAACCCTCAAAATGCCTCACTTAGTGAAACCTATGCACCATATGAGCCTTCACCTAAGATAGTTTCTTATGAGCCACCTAGCTGCATGTCATGGTTAGGCCCTACCATAATACAAGATGAACACATAGGTGACATCGATGTGATGGAGGATTTAGCCGAACATGATCACATTGATCAAAAAGACCTAGGTTTTATGATCGATGACGATGAATCTCAAGAAACACATGATGAATCTTTTGGGCAATTTGAATATAGCAGTCAGAATATTGAGGATGATCCTTATGATTCGGATATAGAAGTTGAGATGCCTAGAGAAGCACTTGAGATACTAGGGAAAATGCTTAGGATAGATTCTACTAAAATACATGATGAGGATATAGGTGATCTTGACACGAGGAATGATGAGGTAAATAACATAAGCCCACCAAGTACCCCACAAGTCCTACCATCATTTGAGGCACACACACCACCCGTGACTTACCCGGAAGAAGTAGAAGAGACTATAGGAACCCCAATAGAGGTAGAACCCTTAGACCAAACACAACTAGAAGAAATAGGTTTGAATACTTGTAGTCACAGCCTTTCTTTTAGTTCTATGGAAGTTCCTAGTTTTGATAAACCGGAGCCTCAACCAAAACCGTTACCTAATCTTCCATCCTTAGATGTGAATTTAGGAATTAAAAAAGGCCCCGATCCACCCATCAAACCATATAGTCCGGGTAGTTTTACGTTGAAGGTAGTAGACTCTAGGCCTTGTAGAGAGGAAGCTGACATAGGAGTGAACCATGACCTTACATACTTACATCACCCATTCATGATTGATCACAAGAAACATTATGGTTTTAAAACGGGTTTATTAGGTCAAGATAGATTTCCAACTAGGAGTCTCTCGAAGTTGATAGAAGATTATCCCTTTTTAGGAGAAAACTTTAATTCACCCATTGACCAAAGTGAAGTAGGTAAGGTTATGATGAATGAAGCACACCCCTTTGAGTATATAATTCATCCACCACTCTTTCCTCATGAGGAATACTTCCACCGAGATGGTGTGTATCGCTACTATCACCCGCACTTAATCCTAAGTGTACGGAAAACCTCCCCTATTTCCGTTAAATAAGGGTAGAGTCATGCTCGTGAATCGAACAAAAACAAGCGCTTCTTGGGAGGCAACCCAAGCTTTATTTGTTTTGTGTGTTTGTTTATTTGAATTTATTTGTTTCCGTATGGATGTTTTAGTTTTATTGTTATTGATTCATGATGTAGCAGAACTAAGCGGTGAAGCTTGTAAACCACGGATCGTTGTCCCAACGAGCGTTGAAATTGATCTAGTCACTCAAGTCGTGAGTTATGTGAGATGAATGGGTTGAAAAGAGTTGAATTTGTTTTAATTATACTACGAAAGTTTTGCATAAAATTTAAATGAAATAAAGAACAATAAGAAAGGGAACAAGCTTAACTATGAAAGAAAACATGAGACTAAGTGAAGCGAAAAAGGAAATAAAAGTTTAAACTTAAGAAAGAAATAAAGAAAATATTTTTGTTGTTTTGTATTTAATTAACGAAAGAAAATTAAACTAAGTTAAAAAGTTCAAAAGAAAATTCGGCAGAGTAACGGAAACGAAAGTGGTAATAAAGCAGGTAAACTCCACTCGATGAACCGATTCTGAGTGCAAATTAGGCTTAGCTCGGCTTTTATAGAATATTCCCTTTAAAAGTCACGTACCCAATAAAAAGACTACAGACTTCAGGTAAAATTAAAATAAAATAAAACTAAGAATCATAAAACTTCGGCTTAAGAAAAACACCAAAACGTGAAAACTCGCTAATGACAAATAAAACTATAACTCGTCCTAATCCTTCTCTCTC
>LBNU01002752.1:18729-39651 GCA_014162995.1 Artemisia annua | reverse complement strand
CTTAAGTCGTTCAGCTTTCAGTTTTTCAACGTCTAAAGGCCAAAAAATCTGTTCTGGAGTTAACCTAGTTTGGGGCACGAAAACGGTCAATCGATTCTGTTCATAGTAATTATGGGGCTTGATATTGACACGTTTTTTAATGCTCTTGGGATCCTTCATTTTAATCTCAAGTCCTTTTCTATTTTCTGATACAATTTCATCAATCTCCTCTGTATTACGCACATCAGGTGGGGCATGATTTGCCGTAAGCATCACATTAAAATCATATAAGGCAGGTTGAGAGGCACTAACGCTCCTAAGAAAATTTGTTTTAGGCACTCCTACATCCTTATTGCTATGTTCATCACGAAGCTTAATGTGCTTTTGTACCATTTGAGCAGTTTGAATGGTTTGGCCTTGTGTGTACAATTTGTTTTCAAGCTTGTTCTTTAAGGCCTTTAAGTTGGAAAAATCGTTTAAGAGCTTAGCTTCTTTACTTTGAAAATCTAACTTTAGTGTGGTAACACTATTTTGAATTTCCTGTTTTTGTTTAACAATTTGATCGATTTGATTTTGCAAAGATCTTATTTCCATTCTTAACTCTTCTTCCTTTAAATTCCTTTCGGTAATATATGTACACATTTGCCAATCCATTTTCTGCTCACGTTCGGTTAACTCAAATTTTGCACGTTGTTGATACATATTCACCTGATCTTTGAGAATATTAATTCTAGTGGTCAAGGTATCATCAGGTATAACAGCAGTGTATTCATCATATTCACTAATGTCATTATCAAAAGAGGAGTCATCATTTGGTAAAGCAGACTCGGCATTTTGTTTCAAATATTGCTCATATGGGACAACATTACTATTACCCATATCAGCAGGATCTGAATCAATAATGTTTGTGTGTTTTACTTCGTTATGAGTCCTTTGTTTGTGCATCACATTATCAACGTGTGTATTGAAAGATTCTCTACTAGGTTCATCAGATTCTTTATTGTTATCCACATGTTGTTGTTTTGAGGAAACATTACTGTTTTTCAAATCAACATCATCTGGCGTGACAATACTAGTTTGATGTACCTCATCGAGAATCGTTGGAATAGCACATGTATCATATGTGTCATACAATTTGAGTACCTCAGAAATGATGGATGATTTGGAAGATCCCGATTGTTGTGGTGATGTAACTGCAGACGAAAGCTTGGCCATGAAGATGGTCTGTGCAGTAGGTTCATCATCAACATCAGAGTCGAATGCATCACAATCTTCAGCCTGGAAGATGTTTGGGTCATTGAGAGCAAGATCCTGGACTGGTTGATCATCTACATCAGCATCAAAGGAATTCCCTTCATCACCCGCAAGAAATAGCAGTTGTTCCTCATCCAATAGAACCCCATTCTCTTGTGCCTGCATCAACAGCATCTTATCTTTGAAGTAGTCCGAGTTCTGAGGACGTTTTGGTTGAGTGCAGTTCCTTGCAATATGACCTAGCCCACCACAGTTGTAGCACTTGATTTGCCTTCCTTGTCCTTGATTGGCATTACCCATCCTATTCTGAACATTTCCCCGGACATTTTGTCTTCCTTGAACCACAACACGCCCATCTTCCACAACAGCAAGATTACGTAGATTAGATGAGGTTCTGAGTTGATTGTTGGTTTGAGGAAGAGTGCTTCTGAAGTGTTGAACCAACAGTGAGACTTGGTTGGAGAGATTATCAATTCTTTTGTTGATGTAAGAGTTCCCAGAGTCTTGTTGATTAGTCTTGACACTTGTAGATTGCATTGAAGTTTGACAAAGAGAAGACCGGTTCTGTGATGCTTGAGCAGTAGTTGGGTGATTGATTGATTCAACTGAGGATTGGTTTAGTCCCTGAACACTTGATATTAGAGCAAGAGGATCATTTGAGGGATGAAATTTCTCTCTCAGCTGACGATCATACTTGGCATGTTTCTCATGTTGTTGTAGATAAGCATAGAGTTGTTCATAGTTGGTGTTCCTGAGTCCTTTGTTTAACTTCACAGCTGTGACAAACCGATCCCATTCTGGTGACATGTTGTTGACAAACTTTGAGTTGAGTTGAATGTTGGGCATTGTCATTCTGATCATTCTCATGTCATTCACAAGCTTATGGAATCTGACATAGTAGTCATTGATGCTTTTACCGGGATTCATCTTGAAGTGCTCAAATTCATCATACAATTGAGACTCACGATCTTCCTTTGTAAGTTCTGAACCAGCTAGCAACATTTTGACATTGTCCCAAACGGCTTTGGCCTCAGTGTTGAAGTTAATCAATTTGTAGATGTCCTTGGGTAGCCCTTGTATCACAATGTTCGAGGCTCGAATGTCGGCATCATATCGTTTCTTTTCTACTTCATTCAGATCATTGTAAGTACGAGGTCTGTCAATTCCAAAGGTGACTGTCCCATCTTCACTAGTGGAGATAACATCTCTCGTAGTACCCATTTGAAACGGCCCTTCATCAATTGATCTCAGAATGTTCTCCCCATTTTCTTTGCCTTGACAATACAGACGAATTCTTTGTGACCATGACTCATAGTCAGTTCTGTCGAGCATAGGAGGTCGAGTATCGGACCCAGCAGCTTGGATGTCATCAATTGAGGTAACAGTAGTCATGATGTGATCTTTAAACGGGATTTTACAACTCGTGACTTAAACCGAAAAATAGATTCTTTCCCGGGATTTTACTAAAGTCAACAGAGAAAACCGAAAGATGAAGTATGCAATGTAAGCTAAGATTGAGAACTTAATCGCTATCCAAACTTAATCGTTGAAATCAAACTTAATCGCCACACCAAAGGTAATCGCCAGCAAAGGTAATCGCCACAAAAAAAAGTAATCACCATACAAATGGTAATCGCCACAAGAGGTAATCACCACAAAAGATAATCGCCAGAAAAGTAATCGCCAAAAAAGTAATTGCCAAACTCACACTACTGTCCAAACTAGTCGCTGTCCAATAGTACTTAATCGCCACGAATTAATCGCTGGTCACTTGTACTTAATCGCCACCAAGAAAATCACCACAGAAGACTTAATCGCCACTAAGAAACTTGTACTAAATCATTCACCAAATCAAACCAACAACTGATATGACTATTCCAACTCAAAAACTATGTAACTACAACCCTCCTAAGCATAAAAGTACAATCAAAACACAACCTTTAACACTACAAAGATCAAACCAAGGTGTTTTATTTAGAAACCTATTCTAACCAAGTACAACCACAAAACCAACCATAAATCCGTGAATTCAAGGCCCTAAGATGAAACCTAGGCTCTTGATACCAATTGTAGGATATCACATAACATCAAACTCGTGTGGTATACTTGGTTAGATCGTTTAAAGAAGGAAGAAAGAGAGAAGAAAACTTAGAGAGAGAAAGTATAGAGAGAAAGTTGGGAACCTTGAGAGAAAACCCTCTCCAAGGATGGAGAGGGCTATTTATATGTACAAGGTGGTGCTTGCCTCTACTAGGCTGTGGATCGGGCTGACAGTGGGTAAAGACCCGACCCGACTCCACGAATACTAACTAATTCTAATCTACGTATTAACTACTATTATAAATACTACGAGCTAAACAATGCTTAATAGTACATGGGGTGACCGAATCTTTTCTAAGAAAAATCGTATTCCTAACATGGGACGTCAGCCTCGTTACTCTTTGAGAAGCCGTTTGCCATGTCAGCAACTTTTACGGCTTCTGAACTCCATTCGTCCAGTTTCTTCTTTATTTACTTAGTCGCCTTCTTTATAAGTTGATTCTTGATAGGCCCTGTTTCCTTAATTGCATCAAACCAGTTAATGTCTTGCTTTGTTTTAACAGATTTGACTTTCTTAGATGCGGATTTAACATATTTTTTAGCTATCTTATTTCTCAAAGCTTCCTCTGTATTAGTGTCTAGTTGGGCTTCTTCTCGATCCCTTTTTAGTGGACCCCGCTGGGAGCTTGTACCATTACCAGCCTCAATACCCGTTATCTTACATGTTTCTGAGGCTGAAATGTTAATTCCCGCAACTTCTGAAGAAGCATTGATATTTGGTGGCGGAATCTCGGTCGCATGAAATGGTTCATAACAAGTGGGGCATAACATATTTCAGTTTAAATACTTTCTCAAGAATTCATTGCAATTTNCAAAGCTTCCTCTGTATTAGTGTCTAGTTGGGCTTCTTCTCGATCCCTTTTTAGTGGACCCCGCTGGGAGCTTGTACCATTACCAGCCTCAATACCCGTTATCTTACATGTTTCTGAGGCTGAAATGTTAATTCCCGCAACTTCTGAAGAAGCATTGATATTTGGTGGCGGAATCTCGGTCGCATGAAATGGTTCATAACAAGTGGGGCATAACATATTTCAGTTTAAATACTTTCTCAAGAATTCATTGCAATTTGCATCTCATGCATACGGTCCAAAACGTCTTAGACTTCATCTGTAAGTGGGACCCATCTTTGTCGTCCCATTAACTTTATCCTTTGCTTGAGAAGTTTTAACCTCTGTTAAACAAGACCCAGGCATCGTCTCAGGCGCTATCTGTTCATTAGACGATGCAGGAGCAGAAGTGGGACCCACCTTGGTAGTCCCGTTAACTTTGTTCTTTTTTCGAGATCCTTTGACCTTTAACGTCTCAGGAGCTATCTGTTCATTGGAGGATGAAGGAATAGAAGTGGGAACCGTTTTGGCAGTCCCATTAGTCTCATCCTTTTGACTCTTCGTTTTTTTCTTTGTCTGAGTAGTAGTTTTATCCTTCTTTTGAGAAGTTGTAACCTTTGTCTGCGCATCTGCGCCAGCTGCACTCATTGTGACATTGTGAAAACTGTTCTGAGTTTGAGGTATATGCACTCGTGAAAACACGTTCTGAGGAACCCTCTGCTTCAAAAATTGAGCATGCCTTTTATGATCATATGCCAATCTTTTGTCTTTATAGGATAATAGATTCCATGCTTGAGAAACGAGCTGGAATGCCCCTTCTGCACCTAAGGACTTGTTTATAATGTTTCTTCAAAGTATCATCATCTGCTAACGGATTCACACCAAGTATCCCATAATAATCTGATTCACCGCTTTGTTTTCGGTAGCAACATGCACTTCCAGAACTGCTAATAGTTGGGAAATACCGTCCAGACCAGGAAACAAATTTTGGGCCTTTAAAGCAAATTTCTTGGCACCCTTTCCATTCAACGACTTTTTTCACCCTTGTGGCTTCATCCTTATTGCATTCCATCCTTCACGTAGTAAGCAGTTAATCTACTTCACCCGGAAGTTGATAGATTAAGCATAAAGCACATGTATAAAGTATTCATAGAATGATTTCTCGCAGAAGTAAAACCATAGTAAACTATACCAGAATCCAAACACCTATTTTCCTCATTGTCACAGAACTAAAGTTTTACTGTATCCAGATACCCTGTTCACCAGTCACAAACCACCAACTGGACTTCTTCAACCCGTTTTCTTGTAATATTTTGCTTTTTATTTAATTTATTTACCGTTTGACCTATTATATATAAAAACTAACCAAAAGTGATCCTTTTCATAAATTATCCCAAATATAATAAATTTTCTGAGAGCAAGTTTGGAAGATCTGGTAACTTACTTTCAGCCAGCAAATGGCACACGTCTTATGAGTATCATTCATCTTACTCTTTTCAAACTCGGGCACATCACAAAGAGGACTATCTGTTAAGACGGGCAACAAAACTGTTAGTACAAATGCAATATTGTCTAAATCCATTCAAATTTTATCAAATTCAGAATAACTTGCCTTTATAACTCCGGAAAGAGTGGATGTCGTTTCGTTACACCCAACTTACTCAAATCTTGTGTCATTAAACCTTTCCGTGGCATTTTCACACTTCTGAAGGATTTAAAACTTGAGTGAGTTCTTTTATTGTACCTCAAAAACTCTATCTCAAGTTAAACCTGCATCAAGGGAAAATTTGAAAAGTGAAAACGGATAACTAAAAAACCTAAATGTGAATCTGACTGTACAACAAACAAATACTTTAACGCAACACAAATACTTGCAACATAAAATCATCACGCTTAGCTTTTCCTTCCACATGAACATGGACAAAGTTAGTATATACTAAAGGTATGCCATCAAGAAAGTTGTTCGATTCAGGTTATTTTTACCTTTAACCTTTAGCCTGTAAAATGAGTAAACATTAAACATTCATTCAAAACTGGAGCAGTTCGGATGATTAGAATAGGTATAAAATTACATGCAGTATAAAAGATGTTCACAACTTCCAGTGATGTTAAATCAATGACTTGTTTGATAGTCAATAAGATGCTATTGATTCGTTGGAAATAACATTAGTGCTGGATGTTAAATCGACGCTTAGAGGTTGACTGTTAAATTGCATTATCTGTTCAATCAAAGAATTTGTTCTTCTTTTTTGAAGACATCCACTAAATATTTAGAAGTGCGTAAATTCATAAGGGTATGCTAATGCAAACGTCATTCATTCAACCAAAAAAAGTCGAAACCGAACTAACCCTTTCCAAAACCACAAATAATTAACCAAGCGAGTAAACCATAAGTGTCAAATTAAGCTCACACATAAGTTAAGCCATTAAAGTTCACTCAAATGTGGTTTTCATTAGGTTTTGAGAAGTAACTTGCCAACATATTGCCGCAAAATCCCTTCGAAATTTTTGGGTGAAATTCCACCCTAACCTTTGCTACCCTTTAGAATCCTAACTAAAATTAGTGCATAACTAAAGAACATAAAGACAAAAGCCATACCTTGAACATATTTCAAGGCAAACCTTCTGTTGCTTGGAATATAGTGTGAGATAAGCTGCATTCTTAAGTTGCAGATCTTGGAGGGCGGTTGGTCGTTCATACTTCCTACTCCAATAAGTCCTTCAGAGACAACAAATTATCATTTATTCTTTTCAGCATACAAAGAAAGTATCCTCATGTATATGGAGTGTGCACTTAATATTTCAATTCCCATGACCCATCTCCAGAAACATTCTCAGGACGAATTTCAAACGAATGATTTTACTTTAGAATACCTACAAAACAATGATTCTTATATGATTTAAGTGCTTTAAATACCACATCTTTTATATACATAATTAATGTAGCAACTTTGACCCATTTAATTAGGAATGGGTCAATTTGGGGTTATGTTTATATAGTAATAGACATATACTTTTTCTCTGGGTAAAGTAGAACAAATGTTTACGTATTAATAGAGATAGACTTTTGCACCAATTCTGTAAGCTTCTAAAACTTTTGTCGAATTTTGATACATTTGACCCAAAGAGAAGATTAGGTTAACAATACATACCTACAAAAGTGCTAAAATGTATCATTCAAAGTTTATAGTAGGTTTAATAAATATGAAGAAATAGTGGCCAACAATGCACATTCTGGAGTATATCATATTATATGTCTAAAACGCACCCTGCTATCAACCTTAAGGACATGCTTGTTTCCCATATAGAGAGCTCCCATCAATTGGAGCAGAGGGAAATTGAAAGGGATGGTCACTGGTCACTGCCACCTGAAATACACAAATAAATATATGCAATATTACAGGACATCGGATGATTTCATAACTTACGGGTATCATTCAGAAATAAGGACCCTGTCTTAACACATGCTTATATACATTCAAAAAGTAATTAGGAAACTCAAAGGTTAAGCTTGTAACAGGGATTCTTACAGGTCCTAGGGCCGGCCAAAACCAATGAGGGCAATTGCAGTTAACTTACGGGCTAATACCAAAAAAACGTATCATACTTGTCCAAAATATCACTTTCGCGTAGCGAACTTTTTTTTTCTCCTCATTGGTGTACTAAACTTGCATTTTATTGCCAAAAATACGTACTTTGTAATATTTTCTAACCGTTTAATTACATTTTTGCCCCTGACTTTTTAATAACTTGAGGGGCAAAAATGTCCAAAAATACGTACTTTTGGCAATAAAATGCAAGTTTAGTACACCAATGTGAAAAAAAAAAAAAAAGTTTGCTACGCGAAAGTGATATTTTGGACAAGTATCATACGTTTTTTTGGTATTACCCCTTAACTTACCGACTATCCTTATAGCCTATTTAATCTATAAAATTAAATAAAATACGTAACACTTGCAGCATACTTCTATAGAAGCAATGAAATAATCTGTATAACACATTTATCTAATCTACAACAAACAAACAAACAATAGCAATGGGAGATTTCACCATAAAGATTTCCAGTTGGGCTAAAATGATACCCAAGAATTTCAATGGCTACTACATTAATAGGTTATTAGATACAGGTGCCCCATGGTCGTTGTTTATTTTCTTTACCGTTGGTTATGGTCTCTACACCCCGGGTTCTATTGTACTTAAGCCATTTTGATTTTGTACTTACGTGCGTAGTAGAATTGCAGACAAAAAAAAAAGTATGGCCACTAAGGGGGTTGGCAACACACCCCTCACCCCATTTCCCTTCCCTCACTTCCACTCAATCCCCTTATGCCACATCATCCCCTCACTTTTCCCTTCCCTCATTGGTTTTTTGTTGGCAACACACCCCTCACCCTTCACTCACTTCTTTTTTTTTCATTTTTCTTTTTTCTTTTTTCTTCTTCTTTTTTTTTTTTCTTTTTCTTTTTTTTTCTTTTTTTCTTTTTTAAACTCTATTAAAATTTATTAAAAACTAAAATTTCATTAAAATTAAATAAACATTACATAAAATTATTAAAAAACATAAAATACCCAAACATAATACTAAAAAACTAATTTTCATTNTCTTTTTTTGCCTCCCAACGTCTCTTTCATCTTTGCAACGTTCGAAAATTTGCTCCTCACCGATCGGTAAGACTTCACGCACGGTGCTCACCGTGCGCCTCACCGCGTTACCGGCGGCGGTGTTCACCGTGCGGTGAAGCCCACCCCGCAACCCTCACCGAGACCATTGCCAACCCCCTAACCAAACAATCTATTTAATTGAGGCATAAAAACAAACACTTCGTGTGCATACACATACACATATATAAACCAGTAATGAACACCTTAATTCATCAACTAAACTAACAAAATGAAACAGCCATATGAACAATCGCAATTTTAAAACAAACCCAAATCGATTATATAAATTGTAAAACAACAGCCAACGACTTTTGTACTAGGATCAAGGAATTGGTTGTTGTGTGGATAAAAAGGGGATTGCTTTTTAGCCCTCAAAGTTTTATAAAACAACGGGCGCTCTTTTGTAAATTTGTTTTTTCATATTTTTGACACACGGGGTGTGTTGGCGCAATGAGGTGGCGTGGGACTAGAGTTAGATTTTATATTATAAACTGAAAGCTGAATTTTATATTTTTATAAATTTGTTTCGTTAATTAATTGTAGCTAAAATTTATTAAAGTAAAATTGTATAAAAATATATCAAATTAAATTGACATATAGTTTCACCTTTTATGTGATAAATTATTATAAGCCTTTTTTCTATGGTTTTAGGCTTATAGCTTATAAAAGTTTTCATAAGCCCGTGTAACAACCATGACTTATTTTAATTTTTAAAAACACAAGCCCCTATAAGCTCTCAAAAGCCCGTTGCCAAACACCATATGTTTTTGTTGTGGATAATTTTCTATGCATGAAATTTAACAATCAATCACCAAAATCAAATCAGTTTTGACTTTTTATTAAATAATCACATTGCTGATTTTGTCACGTGTCAAATGGAATAATCTGATTGGTCTAACTTATTTATTATAGAGTAAATTGCATTTTTGGTCATTGTGATTTGGTCTAATTGCAGGGTTGGTCCCCAACCTATCAAAAGTACAGCGATAGTCCCCATTTTGAGTTTTGGATTGTTTTTACAAAGTTAAATAACTAAAATAACCTTTCAAATTTGTGATTAATCGGAACGTAGTAAGTAAATGAATTTACACTAAGATGTCAAGATTGCTATTACTGTAGTAGTAAAAACTAAACAATGTCTGTGACTACATATTTGTTCATTCCAGTTAGGAGCTAAGTCGTGCCACGACTTATTCCCAATATTTAGTAATATAGTAAAGGGTTGTTTATTAAATTTATGTGGTTTAACCTTGAGTGTCTTACGGGTTGTTTGATAAAACATACTGATTTAGCACTGAATGTTTAAGGATGCTGAATGAACATAATTCTGAGTGACAACGAGTGTTTGATAACTTTTTTGAATTATGGCCTATAATTCTATATGTAAAGAATTATTAATTAATTTTAACATTTTTATATGATTTAACACTTAAAATATTAGTTTTTTTTAAATGTTTTAGAGATGATGCATTCCATAATATTATCATTAATTAATAAAGAGAGCTAACGACATTTTATAGTCACGTTTTTTTTACATATGTTCGTCGTTCTCTTTTATAGAAGAAATAATATACTATCACAAACGTTATGATTTATATTGTTATGCAATACATATATTCTATGTGAGAAGTTGTTATTTAACACCCTAATAAAATATTTACCCCTATTAAAATTGAATATATTATCATGTTGAGAAAGGACACCTGGATTAGCTTGTGGCGTTGAATGATAGGACAACCATTTAGGTGCTGGTTTCTCCATAGCAAATTTGGGCCAACCAGCACACTCTAATTTCCTACCAAACACCCTTCTCTCTAAATGATTCATGAATCTATGCCTAATTATCCCATTAATTGTGTATCAAACACACTCTTAATTAGCCTCTTAAATAAAAGAGATACTCTTGTGAGTCTCTCAATTAAAAATAAGTAAATATATGTTTTGGTCACAAATTTATCTCAATTAAGAGAGAATAAGAGAAAAGTAAACGCCTTCTATATGTAGTTGATCAACTTTTTGAGCAACTATGTTCATTTTTGCAACAAATAAATGTGTCACGGATACAAAACAAGAAAAGAGTAATGCTATTTAGGCCTAAAGTGCAATCCTAATTATATGCCTAAGAGCATTAGGTACCGTGGTGCCGTGGGAGTTTTTTGCTGCCACGTCAGCAAAAAGCTCCACGGCACCACATTTCGGGGGTATCCGTTGGCACTAGAACTTCTAGTGCCGTCGGTCTTTTTTTTTTTTATTTTTTTATTTTTTTTTACAAAAATAAAAATATACACAATATAAACTTAAATAAACTTCATTAATATTAAAAACACACACTACATATTAAAAAAACACACAATACATTAAAAAAATGCATAAAATTAAAAATCTAATACATAAATAAAAGCCTATTCCTCGTCGGTAGGATACTTGGCCCGGATTCGAGCTTGTTGTGCTGCCATGATCCTGACGTTGACCGGATTCATCTTGCTTGTATTCATTTCTAGCACCCGCATCTCCTCGGCAATCTTTTGAGATTCATATAAATTAACTCTTGCGAGTGACTCTCGCTCGAGAACATCCATCTTTGCCTTGCGGTCTAACTCGTATTGTTGTTGCAACATTTCTTGAAACAATGCCGGGTTTGAACCGGAACTAGCGGTCGAGTTTGACGAACGTTGACTCTTAGAAACGCGGTTTGGTAGGTGGGAAAGTAATCGGGATTCAAAGACGATCCCGGATTGTTACCGGGGTTCGAAGACGATCCCGGTATTTGGTTCGTCGGATCGTTTAGCATGTTGTTGATCCATGGTGAGTTTGGATTCATTTTGGAAGGAATTAGGTAATAGATGTAGAGATTTAATATATTGGAAGTGTGTGTGAAGTATGAAATAAAATGGGGTATTTATAAGGTTTTTTTGGGGATTAATTTGGAATTAAATTGATTTTGGTTGGGAAAGTGGTGAAAAAAACGGCTATATAGCAGTTACCAACGGATGTATTTTGAATTTGGGTCTAAATTTTCAAGTAAAAAAAAAAAAAAAAAAAAAAAAAAAAAAAAAACAACGATGGCGCGAGCGCCGGTACGGTGCGCCGTCGTGTTTTCTCGGCTGGTGGTGATGGCGCCAGCCACCAGCCAACCGTACCCCATGCTCTTAGGGAAGATGAGAGCGAAACATCGGGAATCAGAAATTGAGATTTCAAGATTAAGATTTATAAGTCCATGTAAGTTTGATATAATATGCCATATTTATAATGTTTTATTAGTAGGTGAACTTAATGACCGTGAAGTTTTCATTAGATCTATTTACACACAATTTCAAACAATATTCTGAACAAATAAATGTTCTTTAAAACTCTTCGCCGCAACGCGTGACATCCCAAATTCTCGTTCCACACACATGCATATGTAGTAAAAGAGATGAATTTGTTTTAACTATGTGAGAGAGTGAAAGTGTAGACATAAAGTAGCACTGTATTCTAGGAGGAAAAAAGTATTGCGGTCGATGTACATTCAAAAGTGAGTTTTTTTTGTCCACTTTTAGCAAATACGTCACGAAGTTGAATCAAAATGGAAATAAGTGATCATGCCATATATGCAAATTTCCCTAACTTAGTTTACTTGCTCTTAAGCTCGATATGAAGGAGCTTCTCTTGTCCGAGGACATGACCTCAGATAGGAAGGCATGGAGAGATAGAATTAGGATTGGTGGGTAGTCCCGGTTAGGTGTCTTGAGGGTTTAGGTGGTTTGGGGCGCTTAGTGGGCTAGGTGCTTTGCCTTAGTTTTAGGCCCAGTGTGTTGCTTCCCTTTTTTAGTTTAGGCCCAGTGCGTTGCTTCCCTTTTTGTGTTTCTCCCGTAGGGTTGCCTTGGGTTTAGTCCCGGTTAGGTGTCTTGTGGGTTTAGGTGGTTTTGGGTGCTTAGTGGTCTAGGTGCTTTGCCTTAGTTTTTAGGTCCTGTGCGTTGCTTTCCTTGTTTTTAGGTTTCCCCCCTAGGGTTGCCTTTTTTTTTTTTTTTTTTTTTTTTTTTTTTTTTTTTTTTTTGCTTTGCCTTAGCTTTAGGCCCCTCGCGTTGCTTTCGCTTGCTTTGTGTGCTTTCTATGGTTTGTTTGCTGTGCGCTATCCTTTTTATCTCTCACTCGCACACCTGCACTTGCCGGAGGTCTCGTTGGATGCAGTCTCCCTACTCCCGGGTTTATCCTGGGTAGGGGTAGGATTTGTCTACATTATACCTTCCCATACCCTGCCTCGGCGGGATTGGGTTCGTTGTTGTTGTTGTTTGACCTCTCCAACAATCATCAAATAAAAATGTAAAATACAATTAAAAATAACAAAACCACATGCATCTGAATGACACAGTACATGTTATAAGTTTCTCTTTGTGCCCACGTTCCAGCAAGTGGTTTGCTTTGTCTTTCATTTATTTTTAAGATAAATATTATGATGACTATTCATTTTATATCTATTTAATTGAAACAGGAATGTGGTAATGAAAGAACATAACATGTAATATTCACATGTATCTCTTTTAGAAATACTTAATGAGTTTGACGTTGAATATTATGGAACTATGGATTTGTACATCTTAATATTATGTTAAGATAAAACTATGGATTTGTACTATAAATCTATTGTGTGGCACGTTTTTGCAAACTGGAAACTGTTTGCACATTTTATATAGTAAACAACGTTATGCATCGACACACGACTAATGATAGTCTCAAGAATGATTGTAGCATTATACAACAGTTTGGAACTTATATTTGTGGCTATCCAAAATGTATGTTAAACAATACACACCAACAGAAACAAGCAAAAAAGATATATCAACGCGAAAATTGAACCTGAAATCCAAGAAACTCGCGAGAAAAAAAAAGCTTTTTCTTCTGTAATATAATCAAGAAGCTCCCTTATGGTCCTTTAGTTAAATTTCAGGATAACCTTCTTTTATGCTATCCGGGTTAAACTTTAAAGACTCTTTCCAGATAAGCTCTTTAACCTCTGCCTCACTTAAAGACGCTCGCTCAAAATCAAAGACAAAAGGAGTTGGACAGGTAGGTTCCTCGTTGATTTCATGGAGATTTCGCACCATTGGGTGGTTTAGTGCTTCTTCAACTGATTAATATGTCATTAAAGTGCAAGTTTATCAGATATGAAAGAAGAATAGATTTTTCTAGAAGTGACAAAATGTACAGGTGAGTATCGGGTCAACAAAGGTAATTTTGGTAAATGCCCTAAAAAACAGTTTGTCCAAAATTGAAATTAATTTTACAAAGTCTAAAATGTGGTTACAAGATAGTATCTCAATAACAATTTACTTTTTTGTTGAAAATGCCTTAGATGTTAAAATGCATTTAAAATACAATTTGGTACGTTTTCTTTTGAGTTTTGACCCATTTGACACGTTCACCTATTTGACCCATTAATGTCATTTAACCATAATTAAATCTACCCTTTCACAAGTAAATGAGTAAAAACGGCCACTACTACTTTTCTACAAAATGCAAGACTTACCAGTTATGCGTTTGGACGGGTCAAAAACTAACATTCTTTGTGCAAGGTCAATTGCCACAGGGGACACGTTTGGGAACTTCTGGTGGAAAGATTTCTTTGGTACATGAGGGAGCTGTTTAACATACCTCCTGGCATTATCACTTCTAAGAAACCCAAGATCCGAGTCATCTGGAGAACCTAGAAGCTGTATTCAACAGAATAATCAGAATAGATAGGTAATAATTTATTTTTTAATATAAAACTAGCTGCAGAATATATTGTTTGGATCTGCTTGTACTTTTTAAGATTATATCAATTCAGTCAGATATCACACATTTGAAACTTATACAAATTCTATCTATTGTAAATAAACAGATAAAATGATCAAAAGGACTTTTTTATTAGTACATAAAGGAGATTGTCGTGTGAAATGATACTAGAGTTTTGTTGCAGCACGTATGAAATAAACCAATTAAACAGAATTCAAAAGCATTAAGGGAATTGATACCTCGGTTATAAGTGCCAACTGCTGAACATAATCTTTTCCAGGAAAGAGAGGTTCCCTCAAAAGAATTTCCATTAAAATGCAGCCAACTGACCAGATATCAATAGCTGCAGTATACTCTGAACAGTTCAGCAACAATTCGGGGGCTCTATACCACCTTGTCACAACATATTCTGTCATGAAATCTGTCTCGGATGTAGTTCTTGCTAGCCCAAAGTCACAAATCTTTAGGTCACAGTTTGCATCAAGTAACAAATTGCTTGGTTTTAAATCACGGTGTAAAACATTTGCTGAGTGTATGTATTTCAATCCACGCAATAACTGATACAAAAAATACTGCAAAGGAACTATTTATCAGTTTCAATCAGAGCATAAGTGTATTGTAATTTGTAAAGAGCTTTCTTTGATCCACTTACTTCAAGAAAAAACTCCAAAAATAAAATTTAAATGCCTTTGATAATAGTCATATACCTGACAGTGGTCATCTGTTAGTATCTGAGAAGAACGAATAATCTGGTGCAGATCGGTGTCCATTAACTCATACACAATATAGACATCATTAAACTTTTGTTTATCTGGTGGCCGTATAATGTCCTTAATTTTGACAATCTGCAAAGTATTGGTTCATTAGACTCTTAACTTCATAGCATTGAAAAATAAAGCGTGGTTTAGTAAGCAGCTGGATAATGATCAGTGACACAATGAACATACATTCTCATGATCCATATGGCAGAGGAGCTTGATTTCCCGCAGTGTCCTCTTAGCATCGATACTGTTATCAAATGCCATACCAATTTTCTTGATTGCAACGTCTTCTTTTGTTATGGCATTTTTAGCACAACTGCAGTGTAAGCAAGAGGCAACATCCAGTTATAATACTAGTAACACAAAAGAAAATTCCAGTGATTAAATTGTGGCAATTAATTCCTAACGCTTTGAAAGATGCAATAGTAATAAAAAGCCTTAGCAATTAATTACATCAATTTTAAAAGTTAGTATAAACTTTATAAACTTTATATTATCAAGCAAAAGTAAACATATTTAAACGGCTAAACTTTCTAATAGGCTCATGATCTCTTCATCATGTCTTTCAATTAAATCTAAACTATGTTATAAAAATTTTGACCAGTTTTTGCCATCTATCTATCCATGGATATAACACTGTCAAGAGGTTAGAGTGTTTGGAAAATTCTGTTTATTAAGGATTTACATGTAAAATGTCCCCTAAGACTTACATAAGCAGAATCAATCTTGTTGTAGATAATCTATAAACATAATCAATAATCAAATGATCAAGATCAGTTTCGCTCTACTAAAAGTATGAAACTAACTAAATTTGGTTAGAAAATGCAATAATCATATAATCACGGTAGTATGATCAGAAGCATAATGTTACATTATCTTTTACCAAAAAAGAAAAATGAAAATTGAAGCCACAATAGTATAACTCGCTGCTATAATAAGCTGTTAACCGAAAAAGAGAACCTGCTGTAACTTCAACTTTTATTTTTCCTAATTTTACCCATAACCAAAAAAAGTCGCTGCAAAACTAAAAGCCTGATACATAACATGTAGAAACTGTTTGGGGTTGCCTATATAAGTTTTTATCGTCTTCTCGTCTTATTTTGAAAGCATATAAGCAATAGATAAAACTACTTGTCTCCTGATCTTAAAGCAAACAAGCACTAGAATTACCAAACAGGTTGTAACGCATACTTTTTAAATATATCTGAGATTAGCAATAGAATTACCAAACGATGCCATAAGCACCACGGCCAACAGGTTGAATAGGAGGAACATATTTAGAAGAAACCTCAAACATGTTTCCAAGTAAATTATAATGTATATATTCGCCCCCATAGACCGGAACACCTTTCAACACCACTCCTAGACCACCACCTTTTACGTCGTCTCGGCCCATTTAACACGAAACCTGAATACAAAAACTTTTACTCAAATTCTAAGGTTAAGCTTGATGATAAAGATTATAATGAAATGAATAAATTTTAAGTTTTATAGGAGGAGCGGTTTAAACTTAAAAAAAGCTTTTTTGAAGTTTGAAATACAAAAAAAGTAGGACCATTATTTTTCATCATTTTGTTGATGAGAATTTTGAAATGTCAAGGTTCGTGTTTGTTGGTGGTGTGAAAGGTGGCGGTCAAATATTTACAACTTGTTTGAAGGGTCCATTGAGATTGATATCGTAATTTTTAGTGCTTTTGAGAAACTTAATGGAAGTAACACTAGGACTATAAGTGGGTTGACTAGTGGGCACGACTTGCTAATGTTGGATGTGATGACTTTTGGAGTCAAGAGTTTTGTGTTCATATTTGTTTCTTAACGATTACGGCAGACTTACACATGCCGTGAACTTGTCTATGGCTATGTTTGGCGACACATAGCAATAAGCAGTAAGCTGTAGCAGTAAGCAGTAGCAGTAAGCAATAGTTGCTTGTTTAAAAAACGTGTTTGGTAACCTAGCTGTAGTTGTTGTAATTATAAAATGTAAAATTACGAAAAAGGGCATATAGTTAAGAATGAATGTTATTTTTTAGGGTAAATTTGTAATATTAAAATTAAAATGCTAGCAGTATATTGGAAAGCTTCTTAAGGAAGCATTAAGATTGGAAGCTGTTGAGGTGTTGCTAAACGCTAGCAGCAGTGTTGCCAAACAAGCATTAGGACTGTAACGCTTGCCGCTTGTCGCTTAACGCTCTTAAACGCTTCCAAAAGGGTGTTGCCAAACATGACCTATATGGAACTTGAATATATCATCGACCCCTTTCAGGTTAAGTGTGCGCAAAACCTTGGTATTCCTTGGCCAAATGTCTGTTGGGATTCATATTTGATGAGGACAAGATTTGAGGGTTTCGTCGGAGGAATTAACATCGAGTGAGGAATTCTTAACGTGAGAAATTGTGAAATAAACGTGAAAAATAAATTTAGTCGCCTTGATTCATAGTTTTTATGTGAAGAAATTTATTTTTGGTTCAATACAAATGGGTGATTCACAACACTACAAGAAAAGTTTTTTTAGCGTCAACCACATCGACATGCTTAGCAACGTATTTTATGCTAGCAACATACTCAGCGACTTCAGATTATGTGTCACTGTAAATGAGTCGCAGAGTTTTGCGACATGTTAAATATAGCGCTAAAAGTAGCGACATGTATAACGACTTCTCATAACACATCGCTAAACTAGTAAACTACGACTTCAATATTTCAAGTCGCTACTTATGTCGCTGTTTCATAGAGACGTCGTTAGTTGAGTCGCTACATGCATCACTAACTTAAGAAATGTCGCTATTATTGTTGCCTGTGATGTCGCTACTTTTCTATAGAAATCACAGTTTCATTAGCATCGCCATTTAGGTTGTTCTCAATAAAACTCTAATATGACTTTAAGATTTCAATATAAATCAAATATAATTAGAACATGCGATGGAAATTTTTTTGTGTATATTGTTGTTATTGTTCATATGAAAGACCAAAATATGTCTATATAATAAACTCCATGGTGGTTGTAGAGAAAAGTTGCGAGCTTTCATGAAAAGTCACACATTTGCATGAATAGTATGAAGAATCACACCTCTTTGACAATGTAATGCTAGAAATCATAGTAACTTATACGAGTGTACACTCCGCACCACCTAATTACTCGCATTATAGTTTAACGTGAAATCTCTTTACTCTTCAAGAAAATCATAATTATCAAGCCAGAATATAAGTATGTACGAGCTGCCCAACAACTCAGGGCCCAAAGATTTTGAGGGGCCTCAAATTTCTAGAGGTGGTAATTTAAGACCCATGGGTACAAGTTGGGTAAAGTTGGGTAAATATTTTTAATGGATGGGGTTTAGTTGGGTATTGTTAAATAATTTAGATGGGTCAAGATGGGTTTAGTGATTTTAATTAATAAATATTGATGGATCTAGTTGGGTCAAATAATACAACCACATGGGTCTAAGTTGGATATTTACTAAAATTCTAAAAAACACTCCTAGTTTTCATCCGTTTTTTATGTTTTCGTCCATTTTTTTACGTTTTCGACCCTTTTTTTTTAACATTTTCGACCTTGTCTACGTTTTCGTCAGTTTTTTATGTTTTCGTCATTTTTTACGTTTTCGTTCGTTTTTTTTACGTTTTCGACCATTTTTTTTACGTTTTCTTTAGTTTTTTTACGTTTTCGTCTGTTTTTATGTTTTCGACCGGTTTTACGTTTTCGTTTTTTTTTTTTTTTTTACATTTTCGTCAGTTTTGTTAGGACCTAAGTTCATCAACATTTAATCAAGTCTCGGTTATTTCAGTATTTGTAATAGGTTGCTAGAATACTTAACTTATTATGTAAACGTGTAAAGTCCATTACACGTCCAATGGGCCTTAAGCCCACACGTTTAAGAAAGGAAGGAATAGGGAAGTGTTGCCCTAGCTCCTCTCCTATAAATAGGACACTCATGTAATCCTATTTCTTGTTGGTTATTTCATTTACATAAGGAAACTCTTGCACTTTTATTCTTCATATTTGATCTAATCAACCAAACTCTATTTCTCATCTTATTTCTATCAAATCAATACTTGTGTTTACAATATGGTGACCTAACAAGTGGTATCAATCGCTAGAAGAAGGTGTATTTTTGTTTTTTGTAAACCAACGAACCATAAAACATTTTTTTACTCGTTATTTTTTGACAAAGTTTGTTACTTTCTTGTTTGTTTCGTGTTTTTATCACATCTTTTTCATCAAAACTTGTGTTACAAACTCAAACAACCAACAAAGTTTCAAAATTTCTCAAAATTTTTGATTCGTACTTTTGTACAATTTTTCGAATATTTTCAAATTTTTTGAAAAGTTGTTAAAGTTTGCAACTTTCTTTAAGATTTCATCATTTTAAGGTTAGTTGTACAAGAATCTTGGATTAAAAACATGTTTTTGGCTTGCTTTTTACAAAAACAAAAATTTGCCTAGTTTTGACAAGTTTTTGAAATCTTTAGACCCTAAACTTTCGAGATCTTTGCTCTTTGCTCCTAAGGTGTTTCCGTTGCTCACTCAATGCTTTTCTCTCTTGTATAAGAAAGAAAACACTTCGACTCGTTGGATATTATCGAGCTTGTATAATCTCGATAATTGTTGCAATATTTTCGAAAAATTTGAACATTTTCGAGATCTTTACTAAACTTTCAAAATCTTCTGATTTTCGAGATCTTTAGAAAACTTTCGAAATCTTTTCATAATTTTTCGAGAACTTTGCTAAACTCACCAAACACAAAGATTTCGAAAATCAATAAAATTTTTCTCGATAATTTTGATTTTTTTGAGAACTTTTGTATATTTTCGAGAACTTTGGTAATTTATCGAGAACTTTGGACTTTGACTGTTTTTCGAGATATTCTTCAACAAAGTTTCGAGAACACACTTGGGAAAGTTTTCAAAGCTTGGCATAACACTTATACCTTCTACAAGATCCATTTACACACAAGTCTCTCATCATGTCTCAACTACCGTACTCAAACTCTCCTTATACTCCACGTCACAGTACCAACCCTCGTCATGTATTACACTTTGGTAATGAAACTAATCCACCTATGTTGTTACCTGGTAATTACATTTTTTGGAAACGACGATTTTTACAATGGGTTAACGGTCGTCCACAAGCTGATCTCATACTGAAATCCATTCATCAAGGACCATATCAAATGAAATTCATTGCTGACTCAACTGGGTTCATTGAACTACAAACTAGAGACACTTTGACTGGTTCTGACCTAGATCAATACGATGCTGACCAACAAGCTGTTTGGTACATCATAACAGGCCTTCCAAACTCCATCTACTCTAAAATGGACTTTGACGCCAGTGCTCATGAAATGTGGAAACGGCTTGAACTCATGCATCTGTCATACCATGAACTCCGAATGAATCAGCTACTACAGTCATGTCTCCAAAGAAAGTTCCTGAAAAGCATTCTCCCTGCTCCACCTATCACACTTCATAGCTATCTGGAATTGCCGCTATCAAATCTAGGAAAGCTTGAAGATGATACTACTAACGTGGATAAGACATCTAGCAAATCTCATGGAAGTGCATATTATCTGCAAGCATATCTTTC
>LBNU01002750.1:0-18425 GCA_014162995.1 Artemisia annua | reverse complement strand
GCACAACAGTTTACAGATTGTGTAATGTTAACATTGCACAATGATGGAGGCCCAAGCACTTCCTAGAACACGCAAAAACTAACAGATGAAAAATCTCATGATATGTTATTTCATACATTACATAGAGATCTCTAGTTCTTTACATAGCAAACTCTCTAATTCACTACATTGCAAACTATAAATACTATCCTAGCAGGGAAGCTGCTAAATTTCGTGCATTTTGTACAATTGTACCTATCACATTTGTAGTTTTATGACTTTTATCACAACCAAAATAACCAAAATATGTCCATGTGAACGACTTCTGGCCATTTTGCATTTACTATTTATCCACAAAACAAAAACTAATATTAGAACGGCAAACTATGACATACTTTGATGGGCTTTTGTTTTTTGCAACTATATTAGTATGGAACATAACTACATGAACGCCGGTTAGCCAATATGTGAACATTGACCTATTACTAACTAAATTTTGGTTTATCAATACCTAAACAAATTACCAACTACTTAAGATGGCGAGTTCACTAAAAACTTTAAAACTTCAAAGCAATACAACTAAACACATGCAATCACATCAGGAATTACCAAACTATAATAAAGCACATCACTGAGCTACACTTCATTCGGTTACATCACATTGTGAATGTACATAAACTCTGTTATATTTACAGATCAAAGTTTTATAACTAGAAGAGTAAGATTCTATAAATAAAGTAACAATGAATAAACAATAACTGCCCAGTAGGACTGAGCTGTGTTACTTTGGTCTGGCAAAGGTGAGCTACAGATTAAACTTTCATAGTTAGAAGCCTATGAATCCATTGCTCCAACACATTAACTATTTAAATTATTAATGTCTCTTCCAAAATCAAAAGCATGTTAACCGAGTTAGATTTTAAATGTGAAGTTCGGTGAAAAGTTTAATCCAAACTTGGTGGCCTCTGTGGAACTCTTTTTGGAATGCAAGACCATATTGCAATACACAAATCCATCACATAACTTAAGCCTTACACAGGCGGCAAACCGTGTGCAGAGAAATGAACGGCTACATTGACAAATGGGATACGAAATAGATAATTACTTGACTAGATACGGATTTCAAGGCAGTTAAAAAAACAAATCTCATAGATGAAGAACTAAGATGGCCAGTGCAGTAAGATGTGAAACTTAAAATGCCATTTACACTATACTATACTGTACTACAACGCCTGCCCATCTGCATAAGTTCCTAAAAGGTTTTACATGTACACTATACTATATATAAGGGGATACTTAAAATGCCATTTACACTATACTATATATAAGGGGATAGTGCACCAGGAAAATGCTTATAAATGGTTTAACCAACGTAAAAAAAGAACTGATCAAGCAATGGGTAGACTCGTTTTATCAAGTGCAACTATTACGACGCATGCCGTGTCCCACACCCTTCACGAACAGTTAGGTATTTAAGTTACAAGAGCTAGTCCTTGAACAGGCGGACATGTTTTAGTATAACGTATAGGCATTGTATTTAGAATAACAAAACCGTGAAAGCTGACAATATTCCACCATAACGAAACTTAATTGGTTCTTAAAGGTGCTATATCCAAACTATTAGTACAACGTAATTTAAAGCAAGCTACATTATCGTATCGAAAAAACCTAAAACAAAAAAACAACTTACAACAGCTCCATTATATAAACCAGCTGTACCGCCGCCGCCATCATAATGGTGAACAAGATTGTCCACCTCCCAATTCTGCCCCGCCGCCACGTCAGCATCATAAACACTCGGCCCAACTGACTGAGAGTAAGTGGTCGGATAAGATGGATAATAACTGTCAGCCCCAGGTGGGCCCGGTTGGGTGGTATAGTTTTGTGATTGGGGGTAATTATAAGGGTTAGGGTTAGGGTTTTGGGTGGGGTAGAATTGGGGTGTTTGGAATTGAGGATTGTAAGTGTATTGATCGGAATAGGGCATGTTTGGTGGTTGCATTGTTTTGTTATTGTGTGATTTGATTTAAGTTTGGAATTTGACGTTGAAGAAGGGGATGATGATTCGCAACAAATCCGTTAAAAAATTAATCTCTAACTTATAATTTCTTTTTAGCAAAAAGATTTAGCAGAGTTTGGAATGGAAGGTTTGACCTCTAACCTTTCCAACTATGCTCAAATCTAATAAACTTTGCTCAATATATCCTTGTTACACAGGTATGAATAGAGTTGACCATGTACTCTTTCAAATACCATTATCATTTATCAGGGTAAATGGTACGTATTACCAACGTACTTTCAATTTTGTGTCGACTTGAAACACGTACTATTTTATTCAAGGACTTCAACATTGTACTTTCAAATTTTGTTTCGATATAACCAATTTAGTAACTTTTTCCTATCTAAATGTTACACGCTGGCATAGTCAATGCCACGTAAGTATAGTCAACGCCAGATAGACATTCCATTAACTAAAAGGTCTAAATATTAAGTATATAAAAACGAGTTCACGTCATTTCCCCCAAATCACTTTCCCCAAATCACTATTACTTTACTCTTTTTATCCAAATCCTAATTTCTAACACACCAATTCATGAATTTACAGTGATTAATAATAATGGTCCCTGTGGTTTACCCAAATTGCAGATTTCATTCCTGAGTTTTCGAAAGTGCAGGCGGCCTCCTTGTGGGGAGTTTTTGGTTCCGTTTTGGTCCCTATAGTTTGCTCAAAATTGCAAGTTTAGTCCCCGGCCAGGGACCAAAATAGAACCAAAGTTTCCCCACAAGGAGGCCGCCTGCACTTTCAAAAACTCAGGAACGAAATCTGCTATTTGGGCAAACCACAGGGACCATTTCTGCATTTCCCTCGATTTTTTATTATAAATTGTTTAATGTTTATTTTGGTTTAATAATGTCATGACAAACCCTAATTTTGTTTATAAACCCTAATTGCAGGTGAACCAAAAAAGAAGAAATCAAGGAAGGATATCTTCATTGTTTATTTTAGGTATGATGGGATTTTTGTTTCAAACCCTTTGAGATACGCTCAGGGTGAGATGAAAGAAGTCAATGATACCAATTTCGATGAAATGTCCTATGAGAATCTGTTGCAAATCGTGACAAACATGGTTGCTTTAAAAACGTTTATTATTGTAAGACTGGTGATAAGTTGAGTGTAGGTTTAAAAGAAATTAAGTCAGACCAAGATATTGTAGACATGTTGACTGTTGGTTATGAGAATGGTAATATGATAGATATGTATGTTGAACACCTTGGTTATGATCTTATGGAACTGTGTGAGTTTGAAAAAAATGAAGAACAAAATGGGAATATCATAGATTCTAGTGATGACAATTATTCTAGTGATGATTGTGAGGAGATAGACTGTGTGGACTTTCAAACTGAGGGTGATGACAGTGTTAGCATTAAGAACATTAGTACACAAGACCCATTCTTGAATAAGCTATGCAGTTCTAGGATCTTGTGGTCAGATAATGGTGAATGTAGAAGGCCTGGTATTAATGAAACACCTGAAGTAGATCCTGATGACAATCATATAGATCCTGTGTATAAGGTGAAAAAGGGTGTAGTTTATCCTGCATTTAACCCTAGCATCCCTTGGGATAAGATGGAACCAATGCTAGGCATGAGGTATGAGAGCCCACATCAGTTAAAAATGGCATTGGCAAACTATGGTGTAGCACATGGCTATCAGCTTTGGTACATGAAAAATGACTGGAAATATCTCTTGGTTTATTGTGGTAGAAATGTTGCTGAGGGAANGAACAAAATGGGAATATCATAGATTCTAGTGATGACAATTATTCTAGTGATGATTGTGAGGAGATAGACTATGTGGACTTTCAAACTGAGGGTGATGACAGTGTTAGCATTAAGAACATTAGTACACAAGACCCATTCTTGAATAAGCTATGCAGTTCTAGGATCTTGTGGTCAGATAATGGTGAATGTAGAAGGCCTGGTATTAATGAAACACCTGAAGTAGATCCTGATGACAATCATATAGATCCTGTGTATAAGGTGAAAAGGGGTGTAGTTTATCCTGCATTTAACCCTAGCATCCTTTGGGATAAGATGGAACCAATGCTAGGCATGAGGTATGAGAGCCCACATCAGTTAAAAATGGCATTGGCAAACTATGGTGTAGCACATGGCTATCAGCTTTGGTACATGAAAAATGACTGGAAATATCTCTTGGTTTATTGTGGTAGAAATGTTGCTGAGGGAAGATGTGCAGGTAAAAAAGGTAACAAAAATAGAGTGATGCTGCTTAAAGATAGGAGTAAGGGGAAACAGGGTAAGAAAGTTGTTAAGAAAAAAAAGGTGATCAAAGATATTGTAGTAATAGAATCTGGGGAGGGTTCGAGTGCATCACCTAAGTCGACTAAGAAGCAAAGACAAAAGACTAAAAGTGTTGGTTGTACTTTTAGACTGTGGGCTTCATGGATGTCTGAGGAACGTTCTTTTCAAATTAAGTCTCTCATTCCAGAACATAAATGTTGTAGGAATTACAACTTAGGCTCCCTTGTGACTTATAAGTGGATTGGTCTGCATTATTTTAAAGAAATCATTGATGATCCATTCATGCCTTTAAGGAAAATGCAAGAAGACATAAAAAGGAAATACATGATACAAGTGAGTTTAGGACAGTGCAAGAGAGCAAGACAGTTGGCCTTATTTAAGCATGAGGGTGGGCTTTTAGAGCATTATGGGAAGTTATATGACTATAGGCAAGCAATATTAGACTCAAACCCTGGGTCTACATGTCGTCTGGATGTCCATGAATCAGCTAATGGGTCTGCGTATTTTAAAAGGATGTACATTTGTTTTAAGGGGGTAAAAGATGGAAGATCTGAAAGAATAGCCAAGAGGAACAAACCTTATCAATTTGACAGACATGGAACTGGAAGTACTCAAGACAATGACTTTGATGTTTCTGATTAGGTTATTTGATTAACTTAAGTACTGTAATGAACTATTAGGATATAAGCATGCTTTCTGTGTAGCCTTTTGTAATGGGTCTAATGGGTAGACAAGTGCATGTGGGAATTGCATCTTTTGTGGTATGTCCAAGCTTTGGTGGGAATATTTTGAACAATGTATTATCTTTTGACCATCATAAATTAAGGAAAAGCATGTACTTTATAATGGTTTTGTGTTTTTTGTGGGAATCTGTCTTTTGACCATACTGCACTTAATAGTTTTGTGCATATACCAAGTGCATGTGCAGAAAGCAAGTCCATGTGCATAAAGCAAGTGCATGTGAATAAACCAAGTCCATGTGCAGAAACCAAGGTTTGTGCAAAAACAACTTTTGTGCAGATAAAAACCAACACATTAATAACATGAAACTTGATTACAAAAGTCTAAACAGACAATTTATACATGTTCTTAACAGAAAATTCATACATAAGTCCTAACATACCATAGCCTACTAAAGACATGCTACTTTAGTGCAATTACAACCAGAGACATGCTACTTTAGTGCAATTACAACCAACATCAAAGCAACACAGATCATGACAGTTGACCTCCAAAAACTTGCATTCTTCTGGCTTTCCCTCAATTCAGCTTGAAGGATAACCAATTGTTCTTGGCTTTTTAACTCAGTAGCAACTTGTTCTCTTTGTTGTGGATTAAGATGTCCATACATTTCATACAAATGCCCTCTGCACCATGAATTATCCAGCTCTGGATCATACCAATACCATTTCTTACACTCCTTGACACCAGTTTTCTGAAAATTACAACTATAATCATAAAACTAAATTCAAAAAACTTAAACAAACAACTTGAATAAAAAAATAAAAAAAACTTACGTATCTACTGGGGCAAACAAGAAAACGTCTTGCCGGATTTGAACGTGTCCATGAGGTGAGTTCCATCAAGAGGAAAATATATTTGCACTCAGTGGGGATGTTGTCTTGATAGTTGATTGCAACCATTTTGCAAACTTTGAATGGAAGGTTTTAGGGTTAGAATTATTAATTGGAGATGTTGATGAAGAATGGTAAAAAGGGGGGCTAGGTAAATGAGTTAGGAATGTGTTTTAGGGTTAGGGTTATAATTTATCACATGGGTAAATGGTTGGGTCGGGTAAAAACGGGTATAAAGTTTATTTGGGAGGGAAATAATTGCCACCGTGGCTTATGGGCGGGAAAAATCAGTGACATGGCAACTCCACGTGGTCATATTGGTTATATCGAAACAAAAATTGAAAGTACGATGTTGAAGTCCTTGAATAAAATAGTACGTGTTTCAAGTCGGCACAAAATTGAAAGTACGTTGGTAATACGTAGCATTTACCCTTATCATTAACAAAACTTTACATTCTTTACAAATATCACCAAGTTTGTCAAAAGTGACCGGCTATAGCCGGTTGCCACCGCCACGTCAGCGTGTTAAGCCGTTTTTTTTTCTTTTTTTTAACACATGTCACGTCATGAAGTCAAACACAAACAATTAATTAAATCCCACCCCATTAATCCTTTCACCCACCCCGATCAAACACAAACACACACATATAATTGTTTCACCTAAAAATCACTCAAACCCTAAAAATCTGTCAAACACACACACAAACAATGAAGTCAAATAACAAAAAAGCTATTCTTATTTATGTTTTGATCTATCAGCTGGTGTATTTAATTTAGCATTAACAGTTTTTTTTTTTAATTATTAAAAAGGAAAATAAATGGGGTTGTTTTGGGTTAAAATTTGACTCGGTAGTGATGCTCTGTTAAATGGGGTTGTTTTGGGTTAAAATTTGACTAGGTAATAATGCTCTGTTAAATGGGGGTTTTAGGGTTTGTAATGGTCGTTATGTTATGTGTTTGTGATGCTCTGTTTTTTGTTTTCCATGCTCTGCTTTTCGTATATATGATGATTCTTAATTGTTTGATGAAATGTTTACAAAGTATTTGATACTTAGAATGACTATGTCATCAGAACCTTATTTGTAATAGAATGTAGTTATGTGTTTGATTATTTGTGGTGCCTGTTTGGGATTAAACTGAGAGGACCAAATCAGAGACAACATTGGAACCTTGAAGGTGGTGCATGTAATGTGCATATTTGGGATTACACTGGAAAGCTTTTATTTGTGGTGCCTGTAATGTGTCTAGAATGTAGTTTGATGGCTACCTTTGAACACTGACAGAACCAAATGTAAGAACCAAATGCAATGTGCCTAGTTATGTGGTTTGTGTTTGATTATTTGTAAGTTTTAAGTAAAAAGTACGTTACCCGTTGTATTGAGTAAAAATTACTCATATTATTGTAAGTTTTAAGTAAAAAAGTTTTTCCAATTTATGCAATAAAACTAACTATAATCTTATAGATCTTAAGATATATCAAAAGATAAGCTTATAAAAGATAAGTCTAAAATACATAAGTTTGAAAATGAGCTTAAACAAACACTTCTTAAAGGTATTTTTCTCGTGACAATTTGTTGATGACAACTTTTAAAGGTGTTTTCTTGTGACACCTCTTAGACTTTTAAGGTGTTTTCTCGCGACAAAAATTATTTCTCACAATATTCCATGTTTCATGTCACGAGTTGTGGTCATATAGTGCGTAAGTATTTGATTTATTTTGGCATATTGACATTTGAAGTAAGCCCAAGCATGTGTTCAAGAAGTTTTTATGGCCTTTTAATATAAACTTACCAAAATTCCCATCAATCCATGTAGTTAAAAACTTAAAATCAGATAAAGAAAGAATGAATCAGTAGAGGCACCTTATTTTTACATACTCAAAAGTCCCTACATACCAAGGGATAAATCCTGACCGTTGGATCAAAAGAACAAACTTTAATAATAAAAAACACGGAGGGACTGTTTTTGTAAATATTGATCATTCTTAGGGATGGCAACGGGCGAGAAAAAACCCACAACCCACGGGTACCCGCCATAAATGGGTCGGTAAACGTGTCAATTTACACCCTCGGGTGGGTCGTGGGTGAAAATTTGTACCATCAGTTGGTGGCGGGTGGGTGACGGGTGAGGCATACCCAGCGCGGGTAAACCCATGACACCCATTTAAAATACCCACGGGTATACCCGTCAAAATACCGTGGGTGTACCCATAAACCCATGTTAAAATTAATTATGCTAATTATACATTTAATAGTTATCAGGTCTAAAAAAACACATTAACCTAAAAGTTTGTTTGAGTTTCAAGACTAAAAAGAGAATATGAAATATCAAATAATCAAAGTTGTATACATGTTAACATGTATAATCTCATACTCTCAGTTCGTCCTTGTGCTAAAATACATCGTACCCGCTTCTTTCNTAAAATTAATTATGCTAATTATACATTTAATAGTTATCAGGTCTAAAAAAACACATTAACCTAAAAGTTTGTTTGAGTTTCAAGACTAAAAAGAGAATATGAAATATCAAATAATCAAAGTTGTATACATGTTAACATGTATAATCTCATACTCTCAGTTCGTCCTTGTGCTAAAATACATCGTACCCGCTTCTTTCTTGCTCGCACTTCGCCTCACCTGTAACTCCAATTATTTCCTTTATCAGGTACACACCTAACACATCTAAGTATTCTAGTTACATAGTTATGTACAAAGTAAGCTGTTGCATAACACTAACCCATGGGTTTACCCATGGGCAACAAATACCCGCGGGCATGGGCATGGGTAGAAAATTGTACCCATTGGTGGGTGACGGGTGGGTGGCGGGTGAGAAAAAAAATACGTGGGTGGGTGACGGGTTAGAGGTACCCGTGCCCATTGCCCACGGGTGCCATCCCTAAATTCATTCTAACCAGCATTTTCTTCTCATTTGTCACTATCTCACTTTCCCCAAATCTCACCTACTCTCTCTCTCTCTCTCTACACATAAAACCTAACAAAACAAAAATCCACAATTTTGCACAAATTAATTGTGCAAATTATGAAATAAACGCAAATTGCTGATTTAAGGTCTTCAGATTCATCTAAACATCGTGTTTCTTCAGAGGATAACAATGATGAGTTGCCATTTAAGATGCTAAATGAAAAGAAACATGAACTTAATGGCGGTTGTGAAGGTGGTTCGATGGAGTGGTGGCCGGACCTTGGTGGTTGTTATTGTGTGTTAGTTAATGATAATTTCTTTGATTAGTTTTTTGATAATTTCTTGTGTGTTAGTTGGTGGCCGAATCTTACAATAAGTTTTTTTGATAGTTTCTTTTGATTATGGTGAAAAAAAGAAAGGGGGGACTCAAACAAGATGACAACATAGAAGTGCGGAAGAAAATATTTTTAAAAAAATAAGTGAATGAATATTGAGTAAACTACAAAATACATCCCTGTGGTTTGGTCAATTTCACACGATACATCCCTCCAAAAAAAGTTGCGCCATACACATCCCTCCGTTAGTAAAAATCAAATACAATACATCCAAGAGGACGAACAGTGCAAAGATTGTCTCGTTAAGTTGGACACGTGGCAGTTATCTCTTTTTAAGCAAGGGTATTTTAGTCCTTTTATCTTTCCCAACCTACTCACACCTATTCTTTTAATACTCTTATCAGTGAAACGCAATTCATAAATCAAACAATAAATCCAAAGAACACGAACAGAAATCAAACTCAGAAATCAAATTCACAAATCAAAAACAATAAATCCACATTTTCAATTTTAGTATCTGCTCCTTATAACTCATCCTTACAACATAAAAATAATACCCATCACAAACTCCATGGCTACAAATCTGCTCCTTATAACTCCAAATACATATCAATCACATAAAATACATCCAACCTTATAACTCCATGGCTACAAACGCAGCAACAAACTTCATCATTCTTATCACTACGAGACAAGTACATGTCACAACCCGTTTCTTCTTAAGTCTCAACAACAAACAAAGAACCGTGGGTCAATCTTTCTTCAAGATCTCTAAGATGAGGTCTCGGGTAGTTTTTTTTTTTTTTTTTTTTTTTTTTTTTTTTTTTTTTTTTTTTTTTTTTTTTTTTTTTTTTTTTTGAAATCGAAGTGTAATTAGCTCCAATTAGGGTTTTGATAAAATTTGGGGGAAATCGAAATTGAAAGATGGGTTGTGTGTAATAACATGTCATTTGAAATGGGTTTGTTTTAGATTTTGTTAAAACTCATTGGTTTGGTTTAATTTTGATTTTTTAGGGTTTGAAATTGGGGATTTTGGGGGTGTGGTTCAATAAATGGGTATCAATTGTATGTGTATCAAATTTGTGAGTGTGTTTAGATCAGATTTGATAATATGAACTGGATTGAAATTTTAAGATGTGTTCTTGAAGGAAATGAAATAAACTGTACAAATGATAAATGAAATTTGTGTGGATTGAAAAATGATAAATGTTTGCTCAATTCCCGACAAACTGGAAAAATGATAAATGAAAGACAGTAAAAATGAAAAATGATAAATGGGTGTGAGTAGGTGTGGGCGTTAAAAGGACTAAAATACCCTTGCTTAAAAAGAGTTAACTGCCACGTGTCCAACTTAACGAGACAATCTTTGCACCGTTCGTCCTCTTGGATGTATTGTGTTTGACTTTTACTAACGGAGGGATGTGTATGGCGCAACTTTTTTGGGAGGGATGTATCGTGTGAAATTGACCAAACCACAGGGATGTATTTTGTAGTTTACTCATGAATATTTCATTGAAAAGATGGAGATGTGAATTAATAGAGGTGTTTTGTAATGTGGTCATGTGAATTAAAGGAAGTGACTTATATAAAGAATTCTTGACCAGTGCAAAGTGGGTGAAAAAGTAAGTTCTCACATTCTAACTATTGAAAAAATAGTTCATAAGTGGGATCATATTAAATATAAAATTATACTCTGTAAATGCTTAATTGGAAATATGGTCAATTGTCAGGTGATTGTTGAGGTATTGTGTGGTGACCATGTAGAGAAGATCCCTGTGGTGCTTGAACAAAAGCCAGATGAAACATGATCCTTTAAAACAAACTCGGATCGTGAATTTATTTACACATGGAAAGAATTTTATCATTGTATGGATTTTATTATTAGACCCCTATGCTGTAACACATATCCGTGTCATGTCATATTGGTTTCGAACCTAAACTAGAATAAGAAAAATTACATCTCATACTCTATATATATCTCATGTGGCTCGGATCACTGCTTTTGCCTAATGACATAATCTTATTGATGTTCCTAAGTTGCACAAATTTATCAACTTAGAAATAAAATGATGAAATTAAAGGCCGAGAAATGGTTATAGAAGATAATGATGAAGAGAATGCTGATGAAACAGAAATTGAAAAAAAGCAAAACTTAAGAGAGGTTAGTTACCTTAAAAAAATATGTGTTTTAGTTCATAGAATGTTGATTGTCACTTGAAATATCACAAGTGATAATGAATTAAGATAGTCATATTTTTTATATATCACTGGTGATAAATATACATGGTTGAATCATACACTTGTGATACACATGATATCACAGGTGATACGATATCACCTGTGATATCACATGGTATCACCTGTGGTATCACGTGTTCCTCAATCACTACAACTGATTCAACAAAAAGAACAAACACTAATTATAAAGAAACTGAAGAAGCTCATACACTTGTGATACACATGATATCACAGGTGATACGATATCACCTGTGATATCACACATGGTATCACCTGTGATATCACATATTCCTCAATCACTACAACTGATTCAACAAAAAGAACAAACACTAATATCACTTGTGATATTTTAAAAATATAGTTAATGTTTATTTAGTTGTCAACATTTGATCATTTTAATATTTTATCTCAAGTGATATTCCTCTTAAGTGATTATATCACAAAAGATACAAACTTTTGTTCTTTTTTACAGTGTTATATCACAAGAGATAAATGAATGGGAATAACAAATACCAAAATGTATAGAACCAAGTAAAAAAATAAAAAAAAATGGCATATTCTCAAAATAAACCAAGAGTTGTATCACTTTAGCATTTCTTTTTAGCAACATAACTATTTGCCAAAAACAGTTTCACACTATATATCAATAATTATAGTATAATATCACGAGTGATATATAAGAGTAAATTCATAAATGATGTAAACATTTGATAAGTTGCTTTATCACTNATTTTTAATATCCACCTTCATTTTCTGGGCATCAGGTTCAGAATCTCAGGGAAATCGATTGTTCCATTTTGATCAGCATCAACTTCATTGATCATATCTTGCAATTCAGCTTCAGTAGGATTTTGACCCAATGATCTCATAACTGTCCCCAGCTCTTTGGTGGTGATACAGCCTACAAAAATGAATTTTCATTAAGCTCCAAGGTCATATTATAGTTAGTCTTTCTGCCATTTCTGCCAATAACCACAAGTATTTGAGTTCACCCAACAACGGCTAGCTAGATAAGAAGCTAATCATCATTTGGATGGTTGAAAGTTAGAATTAGCCTTGAATGTTGACTTAAAATTTACGATGTCAAATACAAAGTTTAGCCTAAAAATCAACGTCAAGTTCAACTCTTTAGTTCCATCAAATGATCCTTTCTTAAACTTTGATGCTCGTTATAACCTTTACCAAGACAAGTGCTAATTGTTGAATGAGGCTAGGGGTGTCAATCGGGTTATCGGGTCGGGTTTGAGGCTTATCGGGTTGGGTCTATCAGGTTTTGAAAAAAATAAAACTAACCCGCAACCCGACCCGATAATCTATCGGGTCTATGGTCTATCGGGTTGCGGGTTGTCGGGTTGAGTCTATCGGGTTTATCGGGTTACATGCTAATCTCATCCCACAATTTGCTTCATTTATTAAAATACCGCTAAACATGGACTTAATTTAAAAAGAAGACATGATGTTTGTATTTCCTTGAGCCTAATATTTTACCAAAAAACAAGCACCTCAAAGTATATTACAAGTAGGCATTTGGCCTGAATATTTTGATCAGCAGTTAAGTTGTTTTTGCCACATGTAGCAACTACGCTACTGATGCAAATACACTAGAACAAAGTTCAAAAATTATAGATGGTCATTAGTTAATATGCTATACATTAGAACAAAGCTACTGATGCAACAGGTTATTATGCAATTTATAAATGACTACTGGACAATAAATATTCAAGAATTGTGCCTACACCAAATGCACCAGGTATACTGATGCACCAAATGCACCAGGTTAATATACAATTTATAAATTTGTTCAAGAATTGTGACTACTAGCCTATAATAAATGGTCATTAGTTAAAAAAGTTATAGATTTGTTAATAGGTCATTATAGCGTATCGGGTTATCGGGTCAACCCGATAACCCGATAATGAACCAATTAAAACCCTAACCCGACCCTATTAGGCTATCGGGTTATCGGGTTGACCCGATAAACCCGATAAGCTAAGTTGGACCCGAATCAACCCGATCCTATAAGGCCTTATCGGGTTCGGGTCGGGTCAACCCATTTGACACCCCTAAATGAGGCCTCATTTTTCATAGATATAAATACTAAAGAGAAATATAAAAAATGCTTACCATTTAGCCACTGTCTTGAAAGATGATGATCTACTTCTTTGTGGTAGGCTCGAAAAGACACTACCATAGGCTCACCTAGCACATGAAAACAAGATGATACATTATTTATTATAATGCCAAAAAACATTATACCAAACTTATTCAACTGAAATAGCATATAAAAATATGCAACTGAAAAACAATAAAACATGCGATCATATACCTTTTTCACCATGAAAATTTATAAGTGATACAACTGGCTTTAAGCATTCACAAATTATTAACATGCCCAACTATAAAGAAGCATTCTTAATTAATTTCATTAAGTCAGCCACTATGAAATCAGTATTTGTCAAGCAAGCCATAAGATATTGTCTACAACCAGACATATATAACTTTATAAGAAACTTACATAGTTACCTAAACAGATAATCATCTATACTACATATAAAGGAAAAAGAGTCAAAGTGGAAAAGTGAAAAGTCAATATTGTTGAAATGTTGAAATGTTGAAATCTTATTAAAGGAAATTATGAATGTAATTAATATTATTATTAAAACACCCCATTACTTAAAAGTACAATGATTTATTCACATTGTACAACCAAATTAAATACAACCAATTAAAACACAAACCGGGTTGACCCGGGACGCTTCAAACCCGACGGGTTGAGCCGGTTTAATTTGACCCATTTTCGACCCAACCTAGAAAGTTGACCCGATTTAAATCGACCTATTTTTCAACCGGAACGGTTCAACCGGTTGAACCACCCGGGTCGAACCGGGTTTCAAAACATTATCCATTACTTAAAAGTACAATAATTTATTCACATTGTACAGCCAATTAAAAACATATCTATCAAATTAAATACAATCAATTAAAACAAAAACCGGGTTGACCCGGGACACTTCAAACCCGGACGGGTTGAACCAGTTTAATTTGAACCGTTTTCGACCCAACCTAGCAAGTTGACCCGGTTTAAATCGATCCATTTTTTGCTTGGAACGGTTCAACCGGTTGAACCACCCGGGTTGAACCAGGTTTCAAAACATTATGTTAAATTTCCAAATCTTCAAACTTTTATTGTTTTTCGTTTATAACCTATAAACTTTTTTTATCAATAAACTATGTGTCGCTATAAAATCCCGTTGCTATGCACGGGTACTCGTCTAGTAATAGATGAAAACTGACTATACAACCGTTTCAACCATTACCACCCTGGATCACTTAACGACGACGTTAAATCTTCCGACCTATTTCCACCTGAAACCAAATCAACCGAGCCAACTACTAACATTTTCACTGACGCAATTTATCAAACACCCATGTAAAAACTACTAAGTTTTTCACTGAAGCATTTTATCAAACACTTGTGTTACAACTACTTTATGTTTTCACTGAGCCATTTTATTAACTAGTAAAGTTATTAGCATTCAACTTACATAACAGTTAAATCATACATATTGCAAAACACACCTAAAATAACAACACGAATCAACAACTAACTACACAGACCAATATCAACACGAATTAGGTCAAAATTGATCGAAAAAAATTAAATTATTAACGAACAAGTAATAGAGATACAACCTGATGAATTACAAACCGTGTTTGATTTTGATGAATCATACTCCGATACCAATTACAATATCATCTCAGTCAGTTAGATGTTAATGCAATTGATTTGAATGAAAAATTGATGATGATCATCATGAAGTAATGATCGGAACGATTGATCGTGATTTTTTGAGGGAACTGGTTGGGAGGAAAACAGGTGAAACTAAATGAGGGCCATTGGGAAAAAACATTTATATAGTTTCGAGAGAAAATATGTTCAATCAATTACGTCGTATATTAATTCCCACTATTATATTAAAAAAATGAATGGTAAAGATTTGTCATTTGGTATGCACCAAAATAAAGGTACGTAATTGAATTTTACTGTATACTTCAAGTTTTGCTCAACATAACAACTAACAAATTGATTATTATTCGTATGAACTAATTTTAGTGTACACCTCTTGTTTGTGTGTCACGTGTTACTTTCCTTTCCTGCGTATATTGTTTTAGTTTGGTAAAAAAAATTATAATATTAAAAGCCATATCACCATATGTGTTGGCAGATGATTCGAACTAACGACCTCAAGGTCAATAAAGAGCAACCTAACCATCCTACCACATACATTAATGATATTCATAATGCATAACTTAACTATACAAACAAGTAGACAAAGGGAGCAATAACATGGTAAACTTTATACAGTTCAAGTTAAGGTAGTACTTTAAGATTTGTGCCGACTTAAAACACGTACTATTTTATTCAATGACTTTAACAACGTACTTTCAAATTTTGTTTCGACTTCACCAATACGACCTACTAAACTTGCATCGTTAGTCCTTTATACTAGCGGCCGTTAGTAAATAACTTAAAATTTGGTTTTCATACGTCTTCGTCCGTTTTTACAAGTTTTCGTCCATTTTTATACGTTTTCAACTGTTTTTATACGTTTCGTCCGTTTTATACGTTTTCGTCCGTTTTACCCGTTTTACACGTTTTCATCTGTTTATAAACGTTTGTGTCCGTTTTTATATGTCTTCGTCCGTTTTTGCACGTTTTCATCCGTTTTTATAAGTTTACGTCTGTTTTTACATGCTTCGTCAATTTTTACATGTTTTAATCCGTTTTTACACGTTTTGGTTCGTTTTTGCACATTTTCGTCTGCTTTAGACGTTTACGTTTGTTTTTGTACGTTTTTACACGTCTTCGTTCATTTTTTTCATGTTTGATCCGTTTTTACACGTTTTCGTTCATTTTTCATGTTTTCGTACACTTTTACACATTTTTTTTTCATTCATGCACGTTTTCGTCCGTTTTTTACACTTTTTCATTATATTTGCACATTTTCATCTGTTTTACATGTGTAAAAACGGACGAAAACGTGTAAAAATGGATGAAAATGTTAAAGAAGGACTAGAACGTGTTAAAACGAATGAAAACATGCAAAAACGAATGAAAATGTGTAAAAACGGATCAAAACGTGTAAAGATGGATGAAAACGTGTAAAAGTGAATGAAAACGTGCAAAAACGGATGAAATCGCAAGAAACCCAAATTTTAAGTTATTTACTAACGGCCATTAGTATAAAGACTAACGATGCAAGTTTAGCAGGTCATATTGGTGAAGTCGAAACAAAATTTGAAAGTACGTTGTTAAAGTCATTGAATAAAATAGTAAGTGTTTCAAGTCGGCACAAATTTGAAAGTACGTTGGTAATAGTAAGTGTTTCAAGTCGGCACAAATTTGAAAGTACGTTGGTAATGTGTAACATTTACCCTTCAAGTTATATATTTGCAAAGAGTATTCTAGATTTCTTTGCACAATCAGTCGATTAGAGCGTTGTTCTTAAACTAAAGGTCGCAAGTTCAAACCCACTAAGATTATAATAGAAGCATACTTATAAAAAGCATTAGCTGTGACAAAAGTTGCAATGCATTAAAAACAAATTAAGTTTAAAGTTAAAATTATTCATTTGTCAAATGTGAAAGGGTATTATGGTAAAACAAAATTTCTCATATTGTAAGATTTAAGTAAAAAAGCTTTTCCGATTTATTATAAAACTTACGTGATTTTATAATCCCATAGATCTTAAACTACGCCAAAATGATAAACTTATAAAAGATAAGTTGAAAACACATAATCTCATAAGTTTGAAAATTTACTTAAACAGACACTTCTTAGACTTCTACACTTTCAGAAAGTATATAGATAAGTTACACTAACAATTTGTTGATGACAACTTTTAAAGGTGTTGAGAGAGAGAGAGAGAGAGAGAGAGAGAGAGAGAGAGAATCTTATCAAAATACTTAGGTACTATATGACCACAATTCAATTAACAAAATTCCATAGATCAAGCTGTTTATATTGTTTTAGTTTAGTACAAAAAACATATTAAAAGCCTGATTTCGTGGGAGATGGTTCAAACTTGCGACCTCGAGGTCAACAAACAACATCCTAACCATTCGACCAATAGATCAAGCTGTTTATAATGCACAAGTTAACTCCACAAATGGAGACCACAAACATGAGTGCTGGCTACTATATCTTGTTAAGGGGTGATCGATCTATACATAGACATTGTTCGTACATCAAAACGGATAAAAACAAAATACGTCGAATTTTTTTAACATGAAAAGGAGTTTTAGCAATGTACAAATTATACCGTTTTTATCAAGTTGTGACAATTGATTGTTATACTTTTAATTTCGTACAGGGCCCTCAAAAATTTCATAAATTCATGGGACGGCCCTGAATTTAATGGTAACGTGTTTTTATCTAGTCATATACTATGTAATAATTTGGTTTCTAGCTGGATTATGTTGTAAATTGTTTATTGCAGATTCGACGCTACAGACATTTCCACCCTCTGCACCTCAAGGCAAGATCACCAGCGGTTCTGGACCACCTCGTGATGCTGATGGTATTTATTCTGAAACATGCGATACGGATGGAAAGACATTTGAAATATAATATGAAAATGGTGGTGTTTGTGTACGGTAAACTTATGCATGTATATCGTAATGTGAGAAAATTAAGGTGGTTATACTACCGTCCCAAAAGAAACTTAGCTATAAAAATTAAATGGGTTAATGCATATAGTGAACCATTTCTTCCTATCAACAAACTTAAGGAATAGTCTACAAAACAAAACCAGTCTAGATCTGAGATTTGTATTTCAAACTCTATAGTCCATGAATCATATCATTGTCTATATGGTCCCTAAAAATAATATCACTGTCTAGATTTATCTAATGGAACATAATTACAGTGATGCATTTACTGGTTAGTATGAAAAGAAGGGGTGTATAGTAAATGAAACTCGAGGCTGTATTTGAGATATGGCTGCATAGTTGTACTCTTTTGTTTTAGTTATTTCTTTGGTAAGATGACGAT
>LBNU01002748.1:0-21292 GCA_014162995.1 Artemisia annua | reverse complement strand
GATTGTTCACCGGTTGATAGGGTTGTTGTTGGACAACCGGTGGATTGGGCACCGGTTCATTATCCGGTGTGAATACAGGAAAGATGTCTTCCGGTGGAGTGTTCACCGGTGCATTCGGAATCATGCTGGAGCTTGGGAATTGATGGAAAAAGTCATGGTGACTTGGGAATTGCTGGGAAAAGTCACGGTAAGTTGGGAATTGTTGGGAGAAGTCACAGTGAATTGGGAATTGTTGGGAGAAGTCTTTGCGAGACATTGTTGTGGAGAAAGTTGATAAATTTTATATGTGTTTGTGTGTGTTGTGTATGTATAAAGCAGCCAAGGGATAAGCCTATATATAGGTAAATGTTTGAAATTCAAAATTTGAATTTGAATTTTAAGTTTATCCCGCCCTTTCAATTTGAATTTGAATTTTAAGTTTGTCCGCCCTTTTTTTTGAATTTAAATTTGAAAGTTGTTTCCACACGTTTTTTTAATTTGAATTTTAAATGTATATGCACACATGTTTTTGAATTCGAAATTTAAATACTATCCCGCTCTTGAATTTGAATTTGAATTTTAAACGTTTATCCGCCCTTTTTTTGAATTTGAATTTTGAATTTGAATTTTGAATTTGAATTCCACACGTTGTATACGTTTGAATATTAAATGTTTATGCACACGTTTTTTTTTTTAATTTGAAATTTAAACGTTTAACCGCCCTTTCATTTNTGTATATGCACACATGTTTTTGAATTCGAAATTTAAATACTATCCCGCTCTTGAATTTGAATTTGAATTTTAAACGTTTATCCGCCCTTTTTTTGAATTTGAATTTTGAATTTGAATTTTGAATTTGAATTCCACACGTTGTATACGTTTGAATATTAAATGTTTATGCACACGTTTTTTTTTTTAATTTGAAATTTAAACGTTTAACCGCCCTTTCATTTGAATTCGAAATTTAAATTTATCCCGCTCTTGTTTTGAAATTTGAATTTCTAAATACCCCTATATAAATAATACCATAACATACTCTTTTGCACACACTTCACTTTCTACACAATTTTACAATGGCTAATCGTTGGTCTGTTGAAGAGGAGAACTTGCTAGCCGACATGTGGCTTGTCGTTCATGAATTCCATGGCGAATCCGCTTTTTGGAATGAGGTTACAGAGAGGTTCAACAACAATTCTGACGGTCCTTTTCATAACAAACACCAGATAACGGGTAAGTGGGCAAGAATGAACTGTGAATATCAAAAATTCAATGATATTTACTTGAGCGTGCAGCGTAATGACGAGTTCAATGATCGTCTTCACACTGCAATGAACATTTTCAGAGAACGCTTTGGTGGGCAAGGCTTCAGATATCTTAATGTGTGGTTCATTTTGAGAAGGAGCCCCATATGGAACAGATATAGGGATTAATGGCTTTTGTGTTTGTATTTCCGTATCGTTTGTGTTTGTATTTCCGTATCAGTATTTGTATTGTTGTATCGTTTGTGCTTGTATGTCTGTATCGTGAGTATTTCAATAAAAAGCTTAACGGCTAGTTTCTTTCTAAACAATTGATTGTAACGGCCAGTTTCTTTCTAAACAATATCTTATAACGGCTAGTTTTTCCCTATAAATACCAATTAAACAACAATTTGTAAACAAGAAACACAAACACAATGGCTAACGAACCAGCTGAAGTACAAAACACTATCCTTACCCGATTACGCAATGAACAGGAGAAAGAACTTAAGTTGATTAACAGTTTGTTAGGTGAGATTACTCGTTTTATACGACAGATGCATACTCGTACTCCAGAGGTTGAAAGGTTGCGTGAGCTGCCTCAAGACCATCCAGCTATCAGAGTCGGTCTACAAACTCTTTTAAGAAATGATAAAACAGATCTTCAACTTCAATTCGCCTTGAAAATGGTCAGGGAACAAGTGTTGCAAGTTTGGGAGGAAAAGTCAGAACTCATCGATAATTACAAGTCTATATAAATTCTTGATGATATTTCATATCGTTTTTAACCGTTTCGTTATTTTAGGTTTCGTACGTTTTTATTTTCCTGCATTGTATGTTTAATTTAATGAAATGAAATTAGTTTATTAAAATGAAATGAATAAAAAAAATAAAGTTGTAAGTGATGTGGCCCAAATGAGTAAGTTGAGGTTAGTTGTTGGTGAGGAGGGGGTTAGTTGTGAAGAGGTGTTGGGGTGATGTGGCACAAGTGGGACCCAAATGAAGAGCTTCATCTCTTCATTGCACCTAGCCCTCTTAGTAAGTTTCCTTGAAAATTTGATGAACTCCAATGTAATATATTGAATCATGGGAGCTTGGAGAATTAAAAGGTGAAATGTTTTTCCGAGGTTTGTAGTTCGTGTAAGTTACAGTTACAGATGGTTCGATTAGTGGAAAATACAAATGCACGCTATCTGGCTTTCCAAGCCAAACTTAGGCAAATGATCGATAGACGTACACTGGATTTGTAACATCTGTAGAGATCAGTGTGACGGAAAATACTCACAGTACATACAATTTGACACAAGTTGTCCACGAAGGATAGTTTTTAGGTCAAATTTGTAAGTGATCGGACTTTGACCTAAAAACTATCCTTCTTGGACAACTTGTGTCACCTTTTTAATTAATCAAAACAAAAAGATGGTTCTAGTGAACAGTAATCCAGCCACAATATAGTACAATTGTGCATGGTTCTACAATTTTGAAGTGTGGCAAAAACCATTCTTAGTGAAATTGTTTGAAAAAAAAATACACACACACACACTTTCCCTGCTAACGTTCGTGTAAATTGAATCTGTGACGACCAGAATAATCATACGATTTTGAAGTGTTTACATCAGTTAGTATGGGTGCTATATATATATATATGGTTATATCATTCTTGAAAGCTATATATAATGCATAGAGGAGGAGAATTATAAACAAGAGCTGATTCGTTACGACCAAAAAAATGAACAGACAAACTATTTTATTTATGATAATATATCTGCAATTCACACACTAGGATATTACATAACGAATGTAGAAATTAAATAGCTTCAATCAATTTTTTTCTAACGACGACCATGAATCAATCATGAGCTTAATACCTCGACACTGTTCCATTTGTTTGTCCTATCATGAATATAATCCGAAGCTTTTCTGTCAATACGAGGATCAGCCCATCGTCCCTCTCTATCTTGATCACTAGGATACACTTTATAAGCCTTCATCGAGTCATCCCAATACTCATCGCCACCTCTTCGAGTCTTCTTGAACCTGAAGATAGAGAAGAACGAAAAGTAGGATTTCTTTTGAGATTTTTTTCCACCCATTTGTTCTCTAGCAGTGCTTGTGAGTTACTTTTGTTTGTAAGATTTGGGGTTTGCATGGTATTTATATAAGAACCAAAGAATATCTAGAGATAATCTTGACCGTTGAATAAATCTTAGGGGTGTGGTAAAGTGAAGCTTATGTTAAATGTCTAAGAGTAGGTAATAACTTAGGCATAGAAGAACATGTCATGACCACCTTTCTTTATTTTCCTATTTGGACTCATGCACTTACATACTACAGTAAATTTTGTTCTAGTAAGAGATGAGATTTTAGTTTTGTAGTTTGGATTCATTTACAGAGTAAACGGCAAAATTCGTTTATATAATGTAGTTTGCTTATTCTGGCTGAATCTGTCATTATCATGAACTGCTCACACTAGTGACTAGCTAGTCATTTTTGAGGGACATTATGTTAAACAAAAACATTCCTGAGAAAAGATGTGGATAGGGTTATAATATGTCTATTTGCAATTTCATATTCTTCAAAACGTTTAAATTGATGGTAAACTTTGTGCATCTCTTTTGAATGCCGTCTGACCCTAACTCAAAGACCTAAGCTTCAGGCAATGATCACTTGTTTCAGTCATCTTTAGCCCTTTATTAGCTATAGAAATTGAGATTGAACTCAGGATCTATTTCTCTAAAAACCACATTGACCAATTGACCAGTCAGCTGGATCGTTATCGTGAATTATTGGTATTAATCATTTCTGAGAGACAATATGTTAAATGAAAACATTCCTAAGAAATAATGTGAATAGGATCATAATATGTCTATTTGCCACTTTCAGATTCTACATTCGTGTGTAGCATGTGTTTTTCTGTCTTTTTTACCTTTATTTACTTGTTGTAAGTAGCAGGAAGGCATCCTTTTGATAATTCAAGTCTTTTAAGTTTAAAAGTAAACTTTATCTGTCTTAACAAGCAAGATATTTAGGCTACCAGAAAAAGCTAGAAGTAAAAATATTCATGTTAGGTGTGATACACTTTGTTCAGAAAAATAACGTGTTTTTTTTAGAAGTTTCGGTTTTCTATCATTTGAAAAAGTGAACCATTTTTCTTTATTGACTAGAACTACTTTTTTTTTTGGACTCGTTATTGATCCTAAGATTTGAGATAACCAACTCTGATTTAGTCATGATCATCTTATGTTTTATGTTAGCTTTGTTTTCAAGCATTTTAGATATACGATCGATAATCAAATTTATCTTTATTAAACATATGTCAAGTATGAAATAATTATACTATTATTTTCCTTTATCAAATTTATCTTTATTAAACATATGTATAGTTATGATAAAGATCAAATAAAAAAACACATATTCGTACATTAGGTAAAGTTTTTTTTTTTTTTTTTTTTTTTTTTTTTTTTAATTTAAAATTTTTTCGAAAAATTTCAAAAAAATTCCACAAGATCCGGTATGTTAGTGTATAAAAAAGTTATAAAGGAAGTTTTTATAAAAGCGGATACTTTTTTCGAAAAATATTATGAAAAATACGTTTGTGCATTAAATCACTTTTTTGTCCATCAAAATTTCGCTTTTGTACCCAACTTCTTTTGACTTTTTGCATCAAAATAACATTGCTCATCAAATTAAAACAACTTAAAAATTTTGTGTATCAAAATTTTTTTGCTCATCAAAATTCGTTTTTTGTGCATTTTAAAAAACGTAAAAAAAAAACTAAAAATTAGAAAAACATCTTTCACAAAATTTTTATGCACCAACATACCTGATCTCGTGGAATTTTTTAGATTTTTTCGTGAATTAAGAAAAAAAAAATCTTTTACCTAATGTACGAATATTTGTCTTTTTATTTTAACTTACCATGTATAGTTATATTCAAATAATAGTTACTCTTGAAACTTTTGATTGAAAAGTCAAACTAGCTTCGAATAAAAAGGTAAAAGAGGTATTTCATTTCCTTTAACATTGCATTAAACACGCCCATCATAATTTTTATTATTATTATTATTATTATTATTATTATTATTATTATTATTATTATTATTATTATTATTATTATTATTATTATAAACAACACTTTATTAGAAACTCATAGGATTTACAAGAAATTAGTGGGGAGTCGAGAAACAATCTGAGCCCCCACTCCTTTAGCTATAGCGAATCCAATCCTACTAAAAATATGAGCAGTCGCACGTGCTCCAATGTCCTGAGTCACCGAGAATCTTCGGATACGCTTTAGTAAGGCCGCTGCATCCTTCTCAAGTTCTCCAAAAGAAGAGAATGAAAAGGGGAGAAACCCATATCCCATATCTGCACATTTAGCCTCGTACTTGACGCGCTTACGTTGTGCGGCCTCGATCACCGCACGACAATAAAAGTTGTACAGAAGAAGCACTATTATACGATGATCTTATATCCACTACCTATAAAGAAAAATATGTTTGCGCAAAAACACTAAAAACGAAAAATATTGAATTACTATTATGCCCTTATGGCTTGACTCAGTTAGTGTCTCATAATGTTATTTCTAAAATTACTTAATATTTCCTTTTTTTCTTCTTTTTCTGCAGACTCATCCTAATCCAGCCCTCAATCCTGATTCATATGTCAATCCTAATTTGTTAAACTGGAACTGGTATGTTGTAGTTGTCATTTTAGATGATGATGAAGACTTGTCAAGATCAGTTTACAATAAAGTTGTTGGAACTGGTACGTTGTAATTCATCTTTGTGGACCGAGGATAGTTCCATTGGCTCGTCTAGTGAAACAATTGCTATGCGTGAATTTAAAGAATGTGTAGATACGAGTAAGGTTATGGATGTCAATCAAACTAGAATGTGTTTTACATTGAATCAAAGACCTAATATGGATACTATTATTTTGAATAAGATAGACAATGTCATGGCAAATGATGCTTTTGTAAGTTAGTTCTCTAATTTCTATGCGATTTCTAAACCATATCGTATTTCATATCATTATCGTGCAGTTCTTAAGATTCCTCGGCTGGCGAAAGCTAAACCGAAACCTTTTCAATTTAGTAATTATATTGCTAAAAATAAATGATTTAGAGGATATTGTTAATGAGGGTTGGATGATAGAAGTGGATGGTCATAAGATGTTTCGTGTGGTTAAAAAGATGAGACTGATGAAAAATCCACAAAGGAAGTTAACGTGGAAGATAAGAATCTACATAAAAGGTTGTTATTTTGAGAGAGAATCTAGAAGTAGCTCAAATTTCTTTAGATGGGAACCCGCACTCAATTGAGCTAAGGATTGAAGAATTTCACTATTTGAAAGCCTATAACGAAGCATTACTTGAGGAGGAGTACTTTCTAATAAAAATCAAAGATAGAATGGTTGTAGGTAGGTGACTCAAATTTAAGGTATTTTCATAAAATTGTAATAGGTAAAACAAATAGAAGTCACATTTATGTTGTCAAGGAAGTTAATTGTGGGTATGTAAAGGGTTGTCATGTTGAGAATCATTTTGTACAACATTAAGAGCAGTTTTTAGAAATTGATGAAAATGTTGATGACATTGCTAGCCATACTGCAATATTTACAAGGAGGATTTCTCATGAGAAAGCAAACCATATGATTAGACAAGTTACGAATGAAGAGGTAAAACAACCCATGTTTAGTATTGGTGAGAATAATCTCCAGGTCTAGATGGGTTTACTGCGGTTTTCTTCAAGGAAGCTTGATACACTGTAGGGGTCGAGGGTACAAAAGTTGTTCGGGAGTTTTTTCAAAATGGTAAGTTAATTACTAAACTGAACCACACGGTTGTTACTCTTCTTCCAAAAGTTCATACTCCAACCAAGGTTAGTGATTATTGCCATATATCTTGTTGTAATGTAATTTATAAATGCATTAGCAAGATTATATATGACTATATTAAAGGTAGTTTGAATGACATCGTGAGTGAAAACCAGTCTGCATTTATCCAGGGTAGGAGTATTACTGATAATATTTTATTAGCTCAAGTTAATGAAGAATTATCATTTAGATAGGGGCGTACCCTCCATATGATTTTAAAGCTGATATTCAAAAGGCATATGATACGGTAGATTAGAGATTTTTACGTACTATATTGGGCCAATTTGGATATCATAGTGTCATGATCAAATGGATTATGAAGTGTGTTTCGATTACTTTTTTTTCATGAATGTAAATGGTTCTCTGCATGGTTATTTCAAAGGAAACATGGTTTAAGGTAAGGTGACCCAGTATCTCCTTATCTGTTTGCCTTTGTAATGGAAGTGTTTACGTTAATGTTAAGGCCTCAGATGCAGTAGACTATGGAGTTTCAGTATCACTCTAAATGTGAAAGGCAGGAAATACTTAATTTATGTTTTGCTGATAATTAAATTTTGTTTTTAGCTGCACATTCAAGGTCAATTCAAGTTATTCATGATGCTTTAGATGAGTTTAAGAGGTGCTTAGGTTTGGTTCCACGTTTACCTAAGACTACATTTTTTTTTAATTTTTTTTTTGCTAATGTCCCTACAAGTATCCGAATTCAGATTTTAACATTATTACGGTTTGAGGAATGTCAGCTCGTGGTTCGATATCTTGGTGCTCCTCTTATTACATCATGGCTTATGCATAAAGATTGTTAAGTTCTAATGGAAAAAGTTAGTCACAAGATTAATGATTGGAAAAACAAGTTTTTATCTTTTGCGAGAAGAGTCCAACTTATATTGTCTGTCTTATCATCCATGCAAGTTTATTGTTCTTCAATGTTGTCTGTCATATCATCCATGCAAGGTTTTCAATGTTTTATTCTTCCTGCAATGATAATAAATGAAAGTGAGGGTTTAATGGGGTTTTTTTGATGTGTCATGAGGAAATGAAATGAGGTAAAGTAAAATGGGACGATGTTTGTCTTCCAAAGGATGAGCTTAGTTTAGGTATTCGAAGACTGAAGACGTGGAATATGGCTCTTATTACATAGCATATATGGAATATTGTAAGTAATAAGTAAACTTTAAGAGTTAAGTGGATTCGCACATACCGTTTACAAGGTTAAAAATTATAGGATATTCCTATTATGTGTGATTCAAGTTTCGGATGGAGAATTTTTTTTTGCAAATGTGAGATGTAGTTCGAAGGTTCATATTTCATAGGGTGGGATATGGTGAAATTACGTCTGCCTGGTAAAGATAATTGGAAGGATATTGGCCCTTTAGCATCGATCATCACGCATCAGGACATACATCGAGCCGATGTTAACATAAATGATTAGGTAAAAGATTTGGTGTTTTGTGGCATGTGGAGATGGCCTAATGAATAGGTTCAAAATTACGAGGTGTTGAATTTCATTGATCATGTGGAAATTAATGATAATCATGATATATTGGTTTGGAAAGATGACGAAGGGAACCAACATGAGTTCTCAATTAGTGTGGTGTGACAATATATTACACCTAGAAGTGTTCATTTTGTTTCGTATAATATGGTTTGCTACTCGCAATGTACTCCTCAACATGCTAATTTAGAATAGCTTCTTATGGAAGTAAGACTCAAAACACAAGACAAACTTAAGACATGAGAGCTCATGCCTAATATAAGAATGGAATATATTCGATGTCCTTTGTGCAACACTACCCAAGACACTTACTTTCATTTGTTTTTCAAATGTGATATCTCTTCGCATGTATGGAGGAAAGTGTTAAATCTTGTTCAATTTCTTGTAGGAGGTATTTCATAGAAAGATATCTTAGAAGTCGTGAACCCGTTAGCACATGGACAATTATTAAAGAGTTTTGGTTGCAAAACTCTTATGTTGAGATTTGGTGTATTTTATATGGCAAGAAAGGAATAATCATTTTTTTTTTTCAAAAAAAAGTCAAGAATTACCCAAAGGAAGATTACGTGAAGACGATTAGGAAGAGTGATATGGCTTGATGTATTGATCTATATGATTCTAGGTTTCTGGTTGTTTTGTGATAGTGTAAGGTGGCGTTTGGTTGGGAGGTGTCACACTATTTGGATTGGATTTAGGGTAATATAAATTGTTTGGTTCGAGTTGTGGGTTACGTAACAGTATTTGAAACCCTCATGGAAAGGTTTTGACAAAAGGCACCAAGGTCCTATACTTTTCTGACATTTTCTTTGGTTTCCTGGCATGGAAAGTTAATTATGTGGGTCCAGTAAGTCTTGTAGCCAATTATAATTTATTATATCATTTTTTAACTTTTACAAAATTTAAAAATAATATATCTAAACTCATATTAATTTTATTTTTAAATATTTTGATATATAAAATTGTTTTTTCTCTCTTGCATCAAAACCAAATCCAAATCATAATCCAAATTTAAATCTAAATCAAAATCAAAATCTTAAACCCACCAACAAACCAAACGGGCCCTAACTTTCAAATATGGTCATAAGACTTTCTACGCTTGGTTGCATTTTTAATATATTTCACATGGTAATTACCTTTGTTAAAAAAAAAAAAAAAAAAAAAAAAAAAAAATGGTAATTACCTTTTACTCAAATAAAAAAAGAGATCTCAAGTATAATTATTTGTCACTATAATATCTCTGTGTTATCCATAGGTACACGTCTAGTTTTATTTAATGAAAGTATCGCCAAAATCAGGTTGTGGGCTAAAAAATCATTTTTAAAATTTCCTTGATTTTTATTCTAGTCCAAAGGAATATCACGAATAATTATAAATGAATAGATTTGAATATTTTAAATTTCTAAAGTGTATTTGACACCCTATAACACATTTGACCATCTTTATCACCGGAAAACACTAGAAACAATTTGAACTTGACTAAGCATGACATAAATACCTCATACAAATTCCATTACGCACAGTCGCACACAGATAACAATCAAAGCTGCAAGTGGGTATTCAAATAAGATTATTAGTGTGGGCTCAAGTAGTGGGCCTAACGTTAAAGGACTTATTCCTTAAACTTGCATGAATATAAGTCCGGGCTAAAATATCTAATTTGGGTTAAAAGCCCAGTGGCCATAATTGCAATTTGCAAATATGCTACAACTTTCATCTCCAGGTAGGGGTGTTCATCGGTTCGGTTCTCGATTAATCGGTTTATTCGGTTCGGGTTGTTCGGTTAAAAAAAAATTTTGGGTCATAACCGAAAACCGAACCGAACCGAAAATATCTATGACCGAACCGAACCGAGAACCGAACAAACCGAAAACCGAATAAACCGAAATAGCAAAAAATTACTGTAGTTCGGATATCATACTAATAACGAAATAGCAAAAAATCATGTTAGTAGGAAAGCGCTAAGACTAGTCAGCTCTATGTGTATACTCTTGTTTTGAATAGCTAATTTAGCACATGCAACAGTTTTAATTAGTAACCGATAAAACCAACTAAATATGCACAATAGCAATTTAGCCACCAGTACCAATTTTGGGCAACAAAAGTTTAAATAGCATTAAAAATGTATCAATGGGTTAAAGCCTCACAAATGGGTCAAGAAAAGAAATGGGTCAAAAGAAGGTACCACTGTACATTTTTAGTACATAAAACCTCATAAATCATTTTAGCAAGTAAAACACTATTTGAGATATAAAAATAATGGTAATTATGCTTGACACACTAATCGTGTATTAAAAATAGTAAACATTAGACATAAAGGTGTTATGGGTCAACCAAATCCTACGCGTACCAAGCAATTACCATTGTGAAGTTTTGACCCGTTACTCAACCCACCCATTTTACAGCCCCTAAAGATAATCAACAAAACAGACCAACCTTAAAATTAGTTTAAAAGAGAAGAAAGTATCATGAAACTGTAGGTAACATGAAGATGGGTAATGCAAAATCCAGATCCAAAAACCACCTAGAACAGACGAAGAAATCCAGTCACCTTAAACATGATTACATAATACTTGCAGTTTAGCATAAAGCTTGTATCACTGATTCTCCAAAAGAGTAATCACTTTGACAGATGAGGAAGCCTTGTAGAATTTCGACACTTCATTCATAGCCTCACCTGAATGCTTGCTGTAATTGTCTTTGTTATTCCAACTGAAAACTAGTTCCTCCAATGCAGTTCCATGCTCAAGTAAGAATCGTGCTATAGCTAGGGTCTCCTTTTCTCCGACAAAATTAAAAAAACTCGAGCTTTTTCAGGTGACGAGTCAGGATTGTCCTTGTTTCAACTTCATCTAACTTCTCAACGAATGTTTCAAGGTGTTCGGATGAAACATACTAGATCATCAAACAAAATCATAAGTTTTTTCACCTTGATCTAAATCCTTAAATAATGTTATGGAATTCACGGAAATCTTATTATATTAATCTATTCATGCTAAATGAAGTTGTTGAAGCTTGCAGATGTGTATCCTAGCATGACTTATTCATGAAGGGTTAAAAGAGATTAAATCTAGAAACTTAGCAAAAGAGAAAGGGGTAAGATGGTGGCAATATGGGTGGGTAAAAACTGTTAATTCTTTTTTAAAGGTTTAGACGACGAGTCTGGTTGGGTTCAGCCCAAAGAATTTGCCTGAAATTCTATCAGATGATGATTTTGTAAAATAAAATTACAATAACCAGATTCAGATTACTCCAGTAACAATCTGTGTTATGAGATAATAAGATTTAGGAGCTTTATTTTTCTTTTACCAAATTGACCCATTACATACAATTCATAACCCAAATCAAGTTAATTTCCATCTCTAGTCAAACGACTAACATGTAGCCAATTCAAAAAAATGAAGATAATAGGCCAGCCAACATGGGCCAATAAGGCACATCCAAAAATTATAGTTGTTCTAATTTAACCAATTTCCTAACTGCCTTTCATCTCCAGCGCAAGCGGTTTATATCTAAAGCTTATGTCAGATGTTGTATACTTTGGGTACACAAGTTTCTTTCATTCAGATAAACTTGTGTATCCTATTATATGCGTATTTATAGAGTTAAAAAAATTACAAAAGTGGTCCGTGAAATTTCAAGAATATGCTACAAAATAATTTGCAATCCGAGATGAGAAATACTACCTCAGTGATGATCAAATGAAGAAACTCAAGATTCGGAGAACATTTAAGAATGCGGATGAGACATCCATTAAGAAGCAATCAGTTACTATCTCCAATTTCTTCAGATTTGGAAAGGATTCAGGGAAACCTTCTTTCGGACGATTACATTTACAGCACTCACATGTGAATGAAATTGACTATGACAAAACGAGCAAGCAAAGTATTAGAATAATGATCAGGGGTGGATGTAGGAAATGCTCTCACTGGGTTCAGATTTTTTCTTTGTTTACAAACACACATGAAATACAGTAATACTGCATTCAGAGTTTTGGTAGTTCATGTCGATACTAAGCCATCTAGGACAATCACACCTAACTATATAATAAGCCATAGGACCACTAAACCCACTTACACGAGCCAAAACAAGTACCCAAATACAAAGAAGAACAACTAAAATCATGTGCACACATGCATACTTATATAGTTACATACTTACATTTATACTAATAAAACACGACATCAATGGTTTCGGATTGTATTCTATTCTATAAGGGTTAATCAACTTATATGAAACTGGCTCAATCCGCAAAGCATAACTTATGTCTCTCTTTTTTTTTTGAACGGCAATTGTGGTTACATGGCTCCTAGCCCAGAAGGCGTAGCGAGCCCACACAACCAGGTTGGGTCCAGCCCGGAAGGCAATGGCACCCTTCCCTTTACGCACGTGGGAGGAAACCCCTATCGCTCTAGACAAGACTCGAACTTGAGACCTTGCCTAGGAGGGTAAAACCTCCATACCACTAGACCAGAGGCCCTTTGGTTAACTTATGTCTCTCTTAATCGATCTCTAATTTACATACTCTTTATTCAGAATTGTGGGTTTAAGATAGCAATCCCACTAAAAGTGAGGGAGTATATACGGTGACAATATTATGTTTCAGTGGGTTCGGTTGAACGTTCTGACCTATGTATAGGTCCCGCCACTGATTTAATGATTCATGGTAAACCAATAAGTAGTAAGCACAACATAACATGACTTAAAGCATAACTATAGCTAGTGGTCACTTAACATAACTATTTTGGTCAGGCATGCTTAATTTAAAACGGGCATAAACAATGATTGAATAAGAAAGCAACAATTCTCATGTAATTTGAAAGATCAAAACAAATACTCTAGAATAAGAATCTACCTGAACGAAAAAATAGGTAATCCACAGCGATTCCACATGAGAAACTTGAGCAAGCAACTCGCATACGGTGACACCAAAATTATCATCATCTTCAGCCTTCTCGTCCACATCTTCAAGTTCAATCATAGCGTTCTTCAAGGATTTTACGTCAAACGCAAAATGATTGGCCATAGGGGAAATTATTAAAAAAAGTATTATACTTGCCACCCTTTCATCTTCTGGGTAGCGAACTATTTTTTTTCATTTTCAGGGTACTATGTGACTTGCTCAACCGGTAGCAAGTTACACCACTACCCAGAAGATGAATTTGTGGCAAGTATAATACTTTTTTTTTATAATTTGTCCTACCGGTAAATCCTTAGTTTATATATCCCAAGTGTTTAGGTCACCGGAACACCACTGCCACCAACACGAACACACTACCACCATTTCCTTGATCTCTACATTATTTCCATTACTCGGGTACCCTTCACGGGCTGAGAAACATCTCTATCACCACTCGTAACTCAACCACAGCCAAACACCCACCACCGAAAAACATCTCTCTCTCTCTCTCTCTCTCTCTCTCTCTCTCTCTCTCTCTCTGTTTCTCTCTTTTGTTGATCGAAGATCCAAGGTAGATAATCTGTGTACTTTCGAGGGTATTGGAGTTTAATAACGAATAAAAACTAATAAAAATGTAATAAATAATGGTTTGGTATCATTGTTGTTGTTGTGGTAGTTTTTGGTCGTGAAAACAGTGGTGCCGTGAGTTTCAAACTCATGGCCAAACAGGTTTTTGGTCCTTGTCGTGTGCTATTATGTTGGTGTCGAGAGGAATGATTCGGTATGTATGTGAAATGTGGGATGTTTCGGGTTGCAATTAAGGTGTTTGATGAAATGTGGGATGTTTCGGTATGTTGGAATACATTTATTTCGTGTTATTTACATGATGGGAAGTAAATAACGGCTGCTGTTGTGGCAGTGGTGGTGGTTTCAGGTAGAAATAACGGCGGCTGTTGTGATGGTGATGGTGGTTTCAGGTAGAAATGACGGCGGCTGTTGTGATGGTGGTGGTGGTTTCCGGTAGAAATAACAGCGGCGAATGGTGGAGATGATTGGTTTTTTTATTTTTTTTTTTTTATTATTATTATTATTATTTTAATTATGGTTTATGTGATGAGGAAGGAGGAAGAGAGAGGAAGGAGAAGGTGGGTGGTGGGTTGAGGTGGCCGGAGCGGCAGTGGTGGTCGGAGTGGGTGGTGATGGGTAGGGCAAATTATAAAAAAAAGTATTATACTTGCCACAAATTCATCTTCTGGGTAGTGGTGGTGGGTGTCTTCCGGTTAACAAGTCACATAGTACCCTGAAGATGAAAAAAAGACGAGTTTATTACCCTGAAAATGAAAAAAAATAGTTCGCTACCCAGAAGATGAAAGGGTGGCAAGTATAATACTTTTTTTAATAATTTCCCCTTGGCCATATGACCTTCATACCCCAAATACACAAGTTTTGGGCATATAAGCGTCAGCCTTTCACATAATTTCTCTTCTTCATATTTCTTACGTTTTATAACTGAATCATAATCCAATCCTTTGTTATAAATTCTCAAAGTCATAAGATTTGGACACGAAATAACCAGGGAATCAAGGTTGTATGTTAAGCAGTCAATAAAAGACAAATCCTCAAGCAATGGACAATTTGCGAGAAATTGTTGTACTAAATCATTGTCTAACAACTCAACATTATGCAATTTGAGAACCTTAAGCGTCCTAGACCCGGTGAAACTTTTCATATTCAAAGAATCTAGGAACAAAACCAGCACTAACTCCTCCAATGAATCACAATCTACCAAACAACGCGGCAAAACAATGGCCTCATCATTGTCCCTACGGCATAACAACAACTTAAGTTTTTTAACTTTTCGCATAACAACAAGATGAATCCAACGCCCTATAGTCCGCATATCATAATGATTCAAACAACGTAAACTAAAACTATCCAAATCTTGTGTTCTGTTTGCTAAAACCCAAAACACAAACTCTTTGAATTCATTCTTATTCAATTCCCACAAGATTTTTTTTCCGTGGAGACAGTCTAAGTCTAGAGATGGAATTGAAGTCCACAAATACTTCCATCGCGTCGATAAGACACTGTTTCGGACTACTTCTTCGGTTGACTCAAGACGTGATAGAATCGAGTGTAGAATAGGATCTGGTAACTCACTGATCCGATCAACGCCGTTTTCGATGTTGGATTTCTTCATGTTTTAGTGTTTTTAACCAAAATCACCACACAAACATTTTATCAAACAGTTTGTGTGCACATGTTGATGGAGAAATAAAAGCGCGTAGGTTTCCTTCAATTTCTACTTTCAAAATGTGATTAATCTAATATTTCAGTTTATATTTTACTAAGAATCAGCCCTCCTAAAATAAAATAGCTACACTTTGACCCTTCCAGTAAAAATGTTTAAGTGGTGTCCTTGAGATATGTTCAACTAAAAAGCACGAAGATGTGATACTAGTAATCCACTTCTTTTAGTATGTACTCGTGCATAGAAACAGAATTTTATACCGGCAGTGATGATGGCAGCGGATTCATATTAGGATGAGAAGTAGTTTTGTTTTAGAGATAGAGGGGGTTTGTATGTGTATTTATTTAAAAAAGAGAAAGAATTGAGTAAATTATGCAATGTTGTGTATTGATTTTTACGATCACAAATTATTAGTTTTAAGTTTTTAAGATTTTTGAACTTTCAAGATTCTTGAATTTTCAAGAAATAAGATACACTCATTATATTTGAACTAGCAGGGTACCCGCGTGTTGCAGCGGCGGGTACTCTGAAATTAAATTTTTCGGTGAATCATGTATTTTAGTTTATCATGTTCTTTTTGAAATTAAATTTAGGGATATCAAGAATTTCGTTTAACCCGTGCTCGTTCGAGCTCGAGCCTATTGGCTCGTGCCCGTTCGGGCTTGAGCCCGTTTGGCCCGCACTCGTTCGGGCTCAAGCCCATTTGGCCCGTTGTCTGTTCGGGCTTGAATATTTGTATAATGTCTTGCTAGAGTGTGCCCGTTTGCATCATTTATAAGACAACCTCTAGTTTGATGGACATGGTACTACAAAAGTTAGCGTGAGTTTGATATTGATTAGGCATATATTTTATTGCATAGCTAGTGTGTCAGTATCATGTTTGGCAATGTGTTTTATTAGCACTTGGTGTTGGTATGTATTTTTGTTTTTGTTTTCTTAGGTCCCTTCCTGTTGTAATTGGCTTGATTAATTGAGGTTAGATGGATTCTCGTGTATGGTTAATGGAATTGTTGCCTTAAAAAAAATCCTCGTTGCCACCAAATCTAGATATTCGGCCCAGTCAAAAATGCAATTGTCCCACTTGTAATGCCTTATACCCGGCCAACCCAAAGGAGGCAGTTATCCCCACCCTCCCTATTTTTTTTATCCCCACCCCCCAATTTTTTTTTATTATTATTTTTTTTTTATAATTTTGCTAATATAAAAAAACTATAAACCTGAAAGTGCGGAACAGAAAATATAAAGTTTAATATGTCAAAAGCTTAAAACTGTCAAAAATACGGAACAGAAACTGACAAAAAACTGTGGTGTACTGAAATAAAAAAGAGACAGGGAGGGGACAAAAGGAATATCCCTCCCCCTAGGGGGGGGGGTCCGGTTAACATAACCCAAACTAAACTACTCTAATATTTTGCAATATATAACACTAAACCTAGTGGTCCCTTCACTAAAAACCGCAGTCACAACAACAACCAAGAATCTATCTCTTCTTTGCAATAAACCAGATGCACCCTTTTCTTCATTAGTCAAATCGAACAAAACAAATCACACAATATGAATATTGTCATCTCTAAAACTTACAAAAACGTCTAAGGTTTATCAAACTTCTTAAATCCAAGATGTTTTCTTGAGTTTTAGAAGTGACCATACTCGTAACACTTCATTAAAAAAAATAGTTCTGTTTGGTTATGAAGATTTGTGGAGTTTCATTTCTAACGCAATATCATCACCTCTGAAACTCAAGAATATATAGTGATATGGCGAACTATTTTGTAGTAGTTTGCTTATGTCACGATGTTTTCTTGGGTTTCGAGGTTATGATGCTGGTTAATAATATCATCGGCTCTTCAGATCTAGTTAGTTGGTCACGAGTATATTGTGTGTTTTGTTAAATATATGGAGATCTGCGGTTTAAGACTTTATAAATATCACCATTTGGCTGATTTTCAGGTTTTATGGAGGGAAAAGTTTGCATTTATGGCTGGGAATTATATGGAGGGTTGTACATTATGTTTAAATGATTGTAATATTAGGTGTAGGGGTGTTTTTAATGCTATTAATGTATAATTCTAAGGATTTTGGTCTGAATTTCGATTCATGCTTGTTTTTGTTGTGCACAATGTTTGCTTGTTGTAATTATGAAAATTCCTTGCTTTAAAGTGTTGTAAACCTTGCATCCTTTTTTGTACATCTTAATTTTTTTTGGAGAGAGGGTCATTCCTCCATTATAAGCAGTATAGATTACATACAATTGTGAACGGATTGTATGATACACCCATTATATTTGAATCACATACAGATGTGAACGGATTGTTGCATATAAGGATGGAACCAAAACACATAGTCATCAGGTGCATTTAAAGGAAAAAATCAAACAAGACTACATACACAATTTTTTAGGACATGATACATTTTAAAAAAAGAGATTTTTTACAAAATTAACACTATGATATAAAAATTCATGGGTGTTTCGAGACCCGCCCTAATTCCGTCAATGGTTGCATATGCTTCAAAGCACTTTTTGTCCAAGCTTATAACAAATGATTAACATTTCAAATACGATTTATCATCATCAAATACAAAGTGATATCAAACATAAATCTATCTCCCATATAAAGCAAGCTTGCCCTATTGTTTCTACCTCAAAAGTTCTAATCAACTGACACGTGTAATCTCTAAATTTTATTAGCCGTCGATTTTTTTTTTCACAATTTGGGGCGCACAATAAAACTCTCATATATCCTTTCCCTCAAACCCTCGCCGGAAAATTTTAGATCCCAAAATCATTTCCATGGAACATAAATCCATGTTTTTAGTTATGGGATGTTTGTCCGTCATCGATTTAAGTCCGTTACCATATTCAATCGAACAGTAGATCAAACCCTCTCCACAAGTGCCCCAAAACATAAACCGGGATTAGATACATGGAACTTCAAGATTCATCGATGTCGATTGTTGTCTCAATCGATTTGTTTCAGATTAGGAATTTTCCCTCAACTTATTTTTAACGATTTGGATGTTGTTAATAACATTTTATTCCGGTAATCTGATCCCTCGTTAGAATATATAATATTTTTCCGATTGATTCGATTTTGATATAATTTTATCTCATGTTATTTAATATTTATAACGATTTGATAGGTTGAATCACAATTTATTTTTTGTCATTTGAATTCTCATGTTAGGCTGTATAATAATTTGACGGTTTATGAGATTTTGATGTTCTGCAAAATATACTATCATTTGTATGTAGATTTTCCAGATATGTTTTTATAATTTTATCCTTATAATACACACGTTTTTTGATGCATATGTTCAGATCCAAGTTTGTATGTTCATGTTTTTATATTTTTAAATGAAATTTTAGGATTTTTGTTGATCTTTATTTGTCCAAAAAAATGTTAGGTTCGTGTTATTTTGAGAATTTTGCAGCTTTATTTGATTGTTAGTTGCGTCACCGTTATGTGTTCATCTTATAAACCAATCATCCACTACATTTGATCTTTTGTTGCATCACATCTATGTTTTTCCATTAACTTGCATCACATTCATGTTATTAGTGATTACCATTATTCCATTGTGAACAATATATTAATATGTTCATCCCAAAAAATGAAATTAGGATTGTTGTCAATCTTTATTTGTCCAACAAAAATGTGTGGTCCGTGTTATTGTCATAAATCCGAAATTTGGTTTCTATGCATATGCTAATAATGGTATGTATATTCTACTAATCAAACTTTTTTGTGAAATTATTTAATAAACTTTGAAAAATCATTAGATAATTAAAGAAATGTTGAAAACCAAGTTGATAACATAGCAAATTTCAAATTCAAAAAACGTATCAGTTTAACCATCATCCTTTTTTTTAGCTAATCATTTTAATTTGTGAATCTTTACCTTACTGGAATTTCAAAATTTGCTACATTTAACCTAATTCATTCCACTATATATTTCCAGTACATCCTAAACAATTCCTGATTCATCTCTCGATTTTTAGTGACTAAAATGTAAGTTTTATCTCTTAGGAATTGAGAATATGATTTTGTGCACACCATGTGTTTGATGAAATGTTTGTGAAGTAAATTATGTCATTTTAACTTTTTTTTTTTAGTGTTTAGGTTGTTGAATTCACTTATTGTTTATTATTATTATTATTATTATTATTATTATTATTATTATTATTATTATTATTATTATTATTATTATTATTATTATTATTATTATTATTATTATTATTATTATTATTATTATTATTATTTTTTCTTTCAATTTGAAGTGTCAAATACTAATTCGAAATAAAGTGTGTTGTACGGAGTAATTGTTTATTAATCGAGTGCTTGATTTAGTAGCAAGACCTTTTAAAATTTGGGGATTTTATTGTGTTTTGATTACATTAAAAGGCGCTATAAAGATTAGATTTTGATTGACGGCATTCTTAATTTCCTCGATCTTGATGTTATTAGATGAATTAGTCTTAATCTAATATTGTTGCCAAAATATGTGACACATTAAGGTAGCATTACAATGTTTAGGCACACATTTTCCCCTAGAGAACGATCAATCCCCCGTACTTGCCACTCATTATACTACATCGGTTAGGTACACTGCCTGGTGGAGATTACAAGCTTCTCAAGATCCCTTGAGAAGTAAAACCTTTTGCAAGGTTGCAAAACCACGCATCACAAGCTATGTTTAGTATTGGTGAGAATAATATCCAGGTCTAGATGGGTTGACTTTGTTTTTCTTCAAGGAATCTTGGTACACTGTAGGGGTCGAGGGTACAAAAGTTGTTCAGAAGTTTTTTCAAAATGGTAAGTTAATTACTGAACTGGAACCACACGGTTGTTACTCTTGTTCCAAAAGTTCATAGTCCAACCAAGGTTAGTGATTATCGCCATGTATCTTGTTGTAATGTAATTTATAAATGCATTAGCAAGATTATATAGGATTGTATTAAAGGTAGTTTGAACGACATCATGAGTGAAAACCATTTATCCAGGATAGGAGTATTACTGATAATATTTTATTAGCTCAAGTTAATGAAGAATTATCATTTAGGTATGGGTGCCCCTCCATATGCTTTTAAAGCTGATATTCAAAAGACATATGATACGGTAGATTAGAGATTTTACGTACTATATTGGGCCAATTTTGATATCATAGTGTCATGATCAAATAGATTATGAAGTGTGTTTCGACTACTTCTTTTTTCATCAATGTAAATGGTTCTCTGCATGGTTATTTCAAAGGAAACATGGTTTAAGGTAAGGTGACCTAGTATGTGGAAAACTAGAAGGGGGGTTGAATAGTTTTACGTCTTCTTCAATTTATAAAACTTGGTTTCAAAATATTGATTCGAGTCTTATTGAATTGTTTGTTTGAAAAGCCTTTGATTAGAGTTAAGTATAAAAACAACTATATGATCTTATATGTGTGTCCTTTTAGGTTTATTACAAAAACTATGTTTAAGAAAACTTAGTTTAGTTTTAAAGTCTTGTTTACTCTTAAAACTTTGATTCGATCTTATGTGAACTCAAGTCTTGAACAATATGAAT